>JAJHUR010073259.1:7092-17950 GCA_027495735.1 Lutjanus campechanus
AAAAAAAAAAAAAAAAAAAAAAAAAAAAAAAAAAAGTCACAAAAAAATGACGTAACAGGACAAAAAAGATGTAACAAGATGAAAAACAGTAAAAGATGCAACAAAACATAATACACATAACGACCAAAAAAACTACGTAACAAGGCAAGTAAGATCTAACAACATGAAAAACAACATAAAAGATGCAACGGGACAAAAAAAACACATGTAGCAAGATGAAAAATTACATAAGAGACTTAACAAGATGTAAAAGTAACAGCAAAAAAGACGTAGCAGCACTAAAAACTACATAACCAAATGAAAACAACGCATCACGACGAAAAAGATGTAACAGGATGAAACAGTCAAGACTCGAAAGTAAAGAAAGGGTGAGGTCCAGTTAGCTTTTCACGGAAACAGCTGGTAAAAATGTCCTCCAGAGGACGACTTTTTACTTTCATACTGTGAGTACTTGTATGTTTTCACTTTTACTTGAGTATTGAAGTTGAATTTGTACTTCTACTCTTTTTTTTATACAAGTATCTGTACTTCTACTTGAGTAAAGAATGTGTGTACTTTTGCCCCCTCTTATAAATACTGACATTACTGTACAGAAGTAATATGCACAGTTACAGCATGTTCAGTATTTCAGAGCATTGCTCTGTGTGCTTGTAATTGGATAAAAAGCATGCCTGGGTGTGTGGGCGTTCATATGGCAGACTTTGCATGCAGCAGAACAACACTTTGAACCTTTAGGGATTTAAGAGTAAAATTACTTTTTCCTGAACTCACCTTGAACTCAGTATTTAATCACACAAATGCTGAAGCAACACAATTAAAAACACTGATTGCACTAAACTTGCGTGAAATTGCCAATCATGTACATGTATGTCTGTCATGCGCGTTTGCCCATTTGCAGATAGATATAGTCATTCTGTCCAGAGAATAACCATCCAGCAGAGGAGACGTCCAGCACTGGAAGCTTCTGCAGTATACATGAATGTTTTATCTTGTTCCTTGTGTATAATTCAGCCAACTGCTTTTTTGGAAACTCATTTCCATATCAAATATATTCAACTAAGATGTGCCTGCAGTGCATGAGAAACATCCCAGGACTGTAGTGTGTATGGCAGCTTTCAATTCAAGCGCTATAAAAATTCATACTGGAATTTAAGGGGAACCAACTAATCTTTTTTTATTAATTTAAAGCTACAACAAGGAACTTTTTTATTTTGTTGATTTTGGAGGCTCGTGTGGACAAAAGCTGTGGTGTTTCCTCTGCCGTAACCACAAAATATAAAGACAAAAATACATTTATCTGAATAAAAATCCCCTCCTGCTTCTTTTTTTAAACTACCTAACCTACAGCTCACTGTAACTTTGCCTTGGAAAACATGAACACGGGCTCATTTGATCTGATTTCAAGGAGAATCTGACAAGATGGCAGGCATTAAGAATAACTCCATAGAAATAACCATCAGTATGAAACTGAGACTGTTTCATAAGCAGTTTACAAAGATCCTTGTAGTAGCTTTAAGTAAATAAACTAAGTCTATTTATTCACGTTGATAAAACCTAAAAATTCTATTATTTATTTTCAGAACACTTCAGAACTTATAAATATGAGTTCTTCTAACTTCAAGTCTTTCGATGTGAAATAATGAGTTGAATCAATGTACAGAGTGGGCCTGGGCGGTATCCATTTTTTCATACCTTCATACCCTCCTGGCATTTTACCGGGGTATACAGTATTAGGTGGTATTTGTGTAAAACTTGCATAAAATGGCTCAATTACGCTGTACTCCGCTGTACTTAATAGTCCCACAACATATAGGCGGAGCTGACTGTCACAGCTGCACTATTCCCACAGCTGGGAAACAAAGCATGCACACACAGGAGCTCTGCTTCGGTCCTGAGAAGCTGCAGCCTTTATTCACTGACAAACTCGAACCTGAACTGTAAATGTACAGCGCTGTCTCTGTACATATTCTGCCAGAGTGACAGCTTCACTGCATACCGCTCAGCACACATTCACCGTAACTCTGTCATCGTAGCCAGTAATTAGTCTTCCCCTCGCCCTCTGTAATGCTTGCTAAAACTACACACTCACAACGGAACGCTACTCTGAGCAGTCAGTAGTCTGCAGTGTTTGTTAGCTTACCTTTAACATGAAGACTGAATCCAAAATAATCCAAAACAGGGGCAGATGCATTTTTCTTCTTTTTAACTAATTAGTCCTGCAATTTTATGTCCGAGATGCCATGATTCTTTTTCCTATAAAAGCTGTTTGTCTGTTCAGCTGTGCTACTGCACAGAGACTGACCCCTGCTGGTGTGAGCTGCACACTACAATGCTGCATCTCCCCACCAGTTTATTAGAAAGATGAGTGTCTGTGTTTAAGATGGTATTAATACCTTTATACAAGTTCAGAGTTCAAGCAACTCATTAAATTAAGTTTCTAAAGGAACATGATCAGCATGTTAGCAGTTGTCCCAGTGTGAGTTTTTTGGTTCAGCGTAATATCTTAAGCTCATTGAACATAATTTCTTGCACTGTAAAAATGAAAAAAAATAAAATAAGAAAACTTCAAGGCAACTGACTACAATAGATTTTTTAGTTTTGAGCCCAACTCAAACTTAAGTTTTGAAAAGGTTTTACCAACTACTAATCTTTTGTTGAGATAATTTACTTTTTTTCCTTTAAGATAAACTTCACTCTTCACTAGAAACTGAATAAAACCATTAAAAAATTATTGAGTAACCTAATTAAAGTGATAGTGAATAATTGTCAATATTTTAATATTTTAAAGCCATTTAAGTTTCAGGCACACAAATACTGACAAATCAGGTTCACAGTTCACTGTGTTTTTTTTTTTTTACAGTGCAAGTACAACTAAACAAGTTCATTTGACGATAAATGTTTTGAATCATTACAAAATCAACTTGTCTTCAAATTCAGTCAACTTACAAATTAAGGTGGCCTGGAGACGACCTTTTTAAAGTTAAAACAAATAGTTTATTTCTACAGTGAGTCTACCAGTTGTAGTTTGATATATAGTTGCAAAGAAAACTATCTAGTTGCTTTACACAGCAGAGAAAAGACAAGCATGAATACAAAAGATGTGACATGGAACAATAGAACTGGGCTGACCTTGAACAACAACACAAATTACTTCTCTCACACCCACACGGTTGCTCACAAACACTGAACCAACAATGAACCAACGCAGCCCTCTTCCAGCGTAAAACACAGACTAGGGTTGTAAATTTTGGGCAATTTACTCAATTTTTTCTCATTTTTTTCTTGTTCTTGTTATTTTCTCATTTTAAGTTTCCTTATTCAACAAATGGCTTTACTAAACAAAACAATGTCAAATGAGGTGCAATTACAGCCATATCTACACTATTGATAAATTATTGATTAATTCACTTTAATAGGTCAAATTAAGCCATTAATGAATTAATGATTAATCATTAACATCCCCATCACAGACCAAAACAGAGCAAAAGACTTTTAGTGTAGATGAAGGCGGGGAAAACAAGCAGCCCCTGCTCAGACCAAACCAACATGAGATAAACAAGTTAACTAGAACTAGTGACAGATCTGAGAAAAAACTGAATCAAAGAAACAGGCAGAGATGTTAGTCCTGAGCAGTCGACGCAGTTGAGGCGCAGTGGCAGCGAGTGTGCCGGCTGATGTGAAATGACAGGCTGTTTACTGAGGCAAGAGAGGGCAAAGTGAAAGCAATGGGGAGCACTTTGGCCTGCCATCAGGGCGGCTGCTGCTAGAGCTTTTAAGAGCCCGAATGAGGGGTGGCGTAACTTCATTAGTGTCCCTGGGCAGCAGCGAGAGCAGGTGGGGAGCACCGAGGGACTCGAGGGAGGAGGGACGATCCCATCTGCAGCCAAACAAGCAATTAGACACACTGAGTCTCCGCCACCTGCCTCGGCTGTGACGAGTAAAAGGTGGATGAAGATTGCCGTGTAATTATGATGCTATCAAAGCAATCAATCTAGGTGTGTGTTGTCCGAATGTTTTGTTGATGCGTGCTTTTCAGCTGTGTGTATATGGGGGTGTGTGTATCACTTACATTGTGGGGACATTAATCTGTTTACTGTGGGGACCAGCTTGCCTTAAGGGGACACAATGCAAGTCCTCGTAACGTAAATCATTAAATTTTTTGGTGAAGACCTGGGTTATGGTAAGGGTTAGGATTAGGCAAGTAGTTGTTATGAGTTAGGGTGAGTCTCCAGAAAATGAATGTAAGTAATGTAATGTCCTCTGAAGTAATGAAAAATTAGCTCTGTGTGTGCATGTGTGTCTGAGCCTCAGAGGGATTTTAATATTCACATGTGTGTATTAGAGTAGCACATCAAACTGCTATCTGCAACGCTAAGAGTGAGGGCAACGAGGGCAATCATTGATCTGGACACTGTGTACACACATACAAATGCACACACACACACACACACACACACACACACACACACACAGAGGAAAATAAAGCGTAAAATGGAAAGATTGCCTATTTGTTGCTATAACAACAGTTTGATTAGGGCCTTGCCGCTAAAAGAAGCTCCTCAAAAATACACATTTCCTCTTGTCCACACAAGATAGATGTTTTCCATAGTTTTAACAGCGGTGATCATGTTTAAATTAAAAGTTACAATTTAAAGAAGGAACATACGTAGTTAACACATAAAATCCAGAGTTTAAGCTAAGTACGAAAAAAGTCATAACAGATTATACAGGTCACTTAAGCTACATTTCTACAGCAGTAAGCTTTAGAGGAACTCCACCACAGGGACCAGGAGTCTAAATTAAACTCGGTGGACATTATTTTACCCCAAAAAGTCCTTGCTCGGGGCTTAGTACTTTCCAAAAGTGCAGGAACTTTAGGGGCTTAGGGGACAGTACTGATGCTCTCAGCACTTTATTTCAGCCATCATAAACAAGATTACAAGAAAATTAAAGGGACATGTCAGCAGAGCCGTTATGTTTTTCATACATCATACATGGGCTGAAGGGACCTTTTGGTTCTTTCAAAAGTAGTTACTGGGACTAAATGTTCCACACACGTTGGGTGGAAACATGGCTTTACATACCTGAAATATCCCATCGAGGCTTTCTGAAAAAGAAATGTTCTCAGAAGCATGGTTGGTTAAATTATATGGTAACACTTTACAATAAAAAACACAAAATTTGGATAATAAAAAATGAGTATAGAGCAAATGAGGGAACTAAGTGCTAGTGAACCAGTCATTAATGAGTCATTTGGAATGACTCATTAACAATAGGAATTATTAGGGAAGACTTATTAACAATTCATCAATTATCAAGTTGATTCTGATTTGTTCCTCACTTGTTAACTAGCAGTTAGTTCCTCATTTGCCTCCTGATAACCACCTAATTTTGTGTACCTTGTATTTCTGTTTTTCTAGGTAAAAACAGACACAGTTAAAGATTTTTTTTTTTTTTTAGCTAAGAACCACAACAATAAACCCTTCATTATTAACTGCATTTCAAATACAACTGCATCTGCCTCTTTATCTTACACTAAACTGTCCAGAGGAAACTTTTGTATTTAGTGTCGGCCAGGCGTGGGTAACTCATTATATATATAATAATGCATGCGAGTAAAAAAGTATTTTTTAAAGAAACGATTACTTTTCCTGCTCATTCTTTTTTTTTAAAAAAATCTATACTTCTACTCTTTACTCAAGTATATTTTGATGAGGAGCACCTCTAAGCACTGCCTGTCTTTTGACCATTATATGATGATGAACTTTTATTTAATGTATATTTATACTCTTCTAACCTCCTCAAGCACATTTAAGTAAGTTGCACATGCCATAGTTGAAAATGTAGTTACTGTAGCTAGCTAACATTAGCTATGTTAATTTTTCATGCGAGACATTAATATTTGATGTTATTGACGGAAATTTATCTTGTAGCTGGTGGTCTGTTGGTGTGCTTTAAAAGCAGTTAATGCCAACTTCAATGTATACCTACAGAACATTAAAACCGAAAGTAACTTGTACTTATTAGCCAGATACTTTTTACTTTTACTTGACTAAGTCTCATGGTTGATAATTTTCAACTGAGTCATTTTTACTTTTACTTGAGTTTGGATTTTCAGTGCTGAACCCAGGCTAGTCTATCTACAGATCCACCTTTGAAATTCAAAATAAAAGCAGGAGGAGGGTTACATCTGAGGGCTGTTCAGAGAGTGCTTTAAAGGTCTGTTTTGAAACTGTTGGCTGGAAGCACAAAATTGGGTCACAGGCCTGTTTTTGTTGGGTGTCATCATGAAGGGACTGAAGGGACTTCACATAAACAAACCATCTCTTTGTAACTTAGATTCAATGAAGGACTCTTAAAGTCTTATGGGTTTGATGTTATACACGACATTACTGTATATTTCAGCTTTGGAGGACATGCATATCATTTGTGTGACATATTGTGAGATCCACAATAATTATCTTTTATAAGCATACAATAAAAAGCACCAGTGGGTAAACAGACAAGCATAACAGCGTACAATGAGAATCCTCATGATCCTGTCCCTTCCCTCTGCGCGCTTACGCATAAGTAAACAAAAGGAACAGACAGAACAAAAAAGGTACTCTTTTTCTGAAATGGCACAAAACAGTGACGGAGTTTAACAATAGCTTAATATTTCCTTAAAGGGATAGTTTACTCAAAATCTGGTCACCATTCACTTCCATTGTTTGGGAGATGACTGAACTTTCATTTTTTGGGTGAACTATCCTTTGATTAACACTGTATGGTGTACCTATAGTCATAAAGTCCCAGAGCCAGAATTTGCCCAAGTCTATTATTATTATTTAACATTTCTATGAATGTTTTCCAAGTAATAAAATAAAGAGAATCAAAGGTTTTGACAAGCATCTATGTTTATTTTCTTGGGTTGATGTCTCCAGTGGTAAACATTCTGATATTTGATCCAGGAACAGCTTAAAACAAGTGTACACAATACTATTTTTAAACACATATAAGCAAAGTTAGTCCCAGAATAGCATAATGTCAGTGTTTTACAATTATTACTAAGTACTATACTTTGATGCCTAGTGATAGTGGCTTGCTGACACTTTTGTGTATGTTTTGCCCTGTAGCACCATCTAGTGGTTAAAAGCTGTCATTGCAGCTTAATGTCCTATTGCTTTCTTATATTAATTATAATGAATTAAGTATTTTAAAAAATGGTTTTACGACAAATTGATTGAACAATGAGAACCGCTTATTTAGGTATTTATTGAGACACTGCTTGTAATTAATTATGGGGATAACTTTTAAATGAAAAGGAAAATTAGAGGATTAAGATGCTGTACTGTAAAAACAAAAAAACTGAGAAAACTTTAAGGCATAGTACTGCAGTATTTTTCAGTTTTGAGCCCAACTAAAATTATTAGGTTTTTAAAAAGTTTTAACTATCTTTTGTTTAGATAATTTACTTTAGGTAAACTTAAATCTTTGAGTTTTAGAAGCCCCCCAAAAAATTGTAGAAAAAAACGTAAATCCATTGAAGTGAAATTTTCTGGCACCAAAATAATGTCAAATTAGGTTCACAACTCTTTTTTAAACTAAAGATTATAAATTGGCAATACTTGGGTCCCTTGAACATTCAGGTTCATTCCAAAACTTAAAAGTTTGAGTTTGGCTCAAAAGTCAAAAATCTGTTGGAGTATGTTGCCTTCAAATTTTAAATTGCGTCAATAATTTGAGTAACAAAACATAGAAGAGTCATATAAGTCAAATAAAGTGACATATTGTTACAATTTTGTTCTATTTGTCCATCATGAGTAATTATCTTGCACTGCACAAACAGCTTTCAGCTAATTAAAAAGTATAAACTACATACAAATCATATTTTAAAGAACAAACCATCATAGCAGAAACAACACTCGTCATTATGTGCATTAGTACTGTGCTATGTATGGGTTGTGAGCTTTGAGAATAGTGAAAGATTAATGCAGTGACATTTTCTTAGGTTAGATGTACTCTGACCTGAGAAAATGTCACTGTACGCTCGAGTGACTGAGTGTAGGCATCACAGAAATAAATGTGTAGAGCCGTAAAAAGAAAATGGTCTCAAATTACCTGTGAAACACGTTCAGAGACCTCCTCACTCTAATTATATTTTTGAAGACAAGATCCTTTTGAAAATCTAGGCTTCTTAAACACAGAGTTTTGTAGGTTTGATTAAAGGCAATATAAGCAGTCTCCTATCACGATTAATGACAAATCAGTGGTCATATTAGATTGAAAATATTTGCTTTTTGATTCAGTTTTCCATCAGGGGGAAGCATCATCCTTTTTCTTGGTATTAAGAGTCGCCCTGAGGCAGCTCATTACTGTTACTGAGGCTGAGGCAGTGAAGATGTTGGTATGAAAAACAAACAAATTAAAGTAACAAAGAACAAACAGATATGAGAACACATGAAAGAGGTTTGCTGTAGCACACTGTGCTCATTTACTACTTACACATGCTTTCAGCTTGAAACTTTTTTCATATCTCACTGTGGCTTCTTAAATATTTAGCTTTTAATCAATCATTTTATATGTTTTTTTTTTTGAAAGTGTGTACTCTATACAGTGAAGACACTATTCATGGCACACAGATATTTGACATTGACACCATTAGCACCATCATGTGGCCAGAGATAAAACACTGGCCTCAAGTTCAGGTTCATAATTTCCTGAGAGACCCCACTGGCAGCCTCCTCCACTACCTCCGTACAGCCCCACGCTTACTATACTACTACTATACTATTCTATCTTTATCTTTAAATGTGGTTGGTGCAGCTTAGTTTCAACCAATATTAATGGTCATTAAAGGGTGGAGAGTAGGGTGAGCAGATGAGAATGGGATTTGGGACAGCGGAGGTACAGTAGGTGTCAGAGGGACTAAAATGTATAGAAGAATTTAGAGTAACTCACACTCTGTAGCACATACCAAACGCATCCTTCCAATCTGGCGGTCTAGTTAAACCTGCTAAAACCTCCCATCTCTCCCTCTGCCTGTCACTGCCATTGCTGCCTTGCATCAGCATCACTGCCTGCTCATTCAGCCCCACCACCACCCCAGCATCCACCTGCAGGCTCCGACAGGGGGTCTGCGATATGTGTTCATCACTCCTCTATATCTCTGTGTAAACATAATCTGTGAGGAGTGATGAGGTCGGACTCTAGATGCCAGACTCTAACGGTACTCTGCTGCTGCAATAAACATTCTTAAACGTGAGTTGTCTGACTGAACTGTAACTGACAGCTACCACTGACATGTAATTTCACACAACTGTCAGATGCAGTTGTCCAGAGCAGGATTTGAACCTCGCTTGCCCACAGGAGGCCCCATTCTTAATCCATTCATCCACTGCAGCCTCTTAGAAATGGTCAATTTATAACCAAAAACAAGGGGATTGGGTGTGAATAGTCTAATTGCTGCCATGTGCCTGTTCGTACCCAGGAAAAGACACTATTCACCTATTCAGTGAAAACAAAGTGAAAACACATCAATAATACTCTTACATATTTCATAAAATCGATTAGGACATTTTTAAAAGCAGGAATTACAGACTTCGCAACTGATTTGATCAGAATACTTTCACAGATTCATATGTTGTTCATATTATCTGTTACTATATCAGTTCATTTTCAGGACAAACAGGACATGATTCAGGACAATTGCTTGTAATTTGGGACTGGCCTGAATTTTTCAGAATGTCACCCTCGCTTTTGGATTTTCATCCTCTGTGGTTTTCAAAGGAGCAATGTGTAACAATTGTGCCACCAAAAATGGGTCTAGCAGTCAGGTTGGAGCCATAGACTGTGTATTAAATAGGTTGAAAAACGATTTAATATACAGTCTGTGGTTGAAGCGAGTTGTTCCCCCGCGTCACCTCCTCCCCAGACTCGAGGAATCTCAGGCGGGCTGCAGGAACACTGCAGGAGAGCAAGACAAGTGCAATATTAATCAGCTGTTTATCACTGTCAGCTGCCTGTAAATGTAAAGTCATGCCTGTTATCCTGAAAACAAAAGCCCACTGCTCCGAAAACACACACCTTGGAGCTGGAGTTCAATCACTGCCTTGCCTTACAGCCTGCCAAACTCCTTTAACATTTTGCTCAATTTAAGCGTTATAAACATCTACTCCTTCTCCAAGATTATTAATGATTTATTACAATTTATAAACACAAACTAACTAGTTCAGCAAACATTCGGCATTAGTTTGAACTTGAATTAATGTGAAACAGGTAAACAATAACGCAATTTACGGGCCAGAATATAAATTTCAAGACACCACAGCTGTAGTGTTGTTGTCAGGAACAGCAAATATTTCAACTTAGCACGTTACCTTAATCACTGATGGTATATAGTTATAGCCATTTTTATGACTTATTAATGTATGCAATGACTGCAGTGCAGTGTTAATCATCTTTTATCATCAAATAAAGCCATTGATTCATTGATTGTTTCATTCATTCATTCAATCTTTCAAATATGTATAAAATACTAACATGAGGTCCCAAAATGTATCTATGAATACTCCTTCCTTGTTCTGAGTTCACTGAGTTCAGAGAGTGACACAGCTGGACTGTCAGTCATCTCAGTGTATAGAGCATCCTACCCACTGGCTGGCTAAACCAGTAGTGAAGTCTATTGAAATACTGTTTACTTACTAATAAAATTAGAGTTACATGCAGATAACTTACTGTATATTCATGTATCTATATATACAGTTGAGGCAAATGAAAATGCATCACCATATTTTGCCCTTGTGAGTCATTAATCTTGAAACTGAGCACATTATGAGACTGTTTGATCTGTAAAAGAAAAAGAAAAAAAAAAAAAAAA
>JAJHUR010073261.1:0-17952 GCA_027495735.1 Lutjanus campechanus
CAAGAATCCAATCGAGCAAAGATTGTGTATTAGGGGTGATTCTGGTAGGCTCCTTAATTAATTGGACAAGATTAATACTATCAAATAATTTTCTTTCTTTGTCAGATGACTTATCCAGCCAGTTTTTATTGAAATCTCCGAGTAGGATTAGTTCATTACTACTGGAGATGGAATTAATGGTAGAAATCAAGCATTTGAAGGACTCAGCTGGGGATGAGGGTTGCCTATATATGCTACCAATAGTGAGACATTTATTTACATGCAAAATTATCTTAATAAAGATGCTTTCAAAATGTAGAGGCAAAATTGTAGGAACAACTAGTTCACTCACTAGATCAGAAGAAACATATATGGCCACACCTCCACCCCTGGAGCACCTATCAGATCTATATAAAACATAATTTGCTATATTTAATTCATTATCAGAGATGTTATTGTTAAGCCAAGTCTCCGAAAGTGTAATAATGTTGGGTTTGTGCAAGACAATCCATGCACGAAGTAAGTCTATTTTAGGCAAGAGACTCCTAATGTTCATATGAATTATTTTTAATCCCTTAAATTCATCCAGCTTGGAAGGAAAAACTAATAATGATACTGTTTCTACTCAGGCATACATGCAATACCAGGTTATAAAGATTGCAAGATTCAATATTTACTGTGGGACAGACAGACAAAACATCAAACAAATACAAAAATGACAAATAAAAAATAACTAAACATAAAATATACAACAAGAAGGCCCAGTAACCCCAGAAAACAAATCCCAGAGCACCTCCGCAAGTTAACCTAACTATGTAGGTACAGACCATCAATCAAAATCAAAGCACGGTCTGCATTGAGCAAAGGAGAAAAAACGTAGCTCTTAAATATATAACTAGATAACCCAAGCAATAACTAATAGAACCCCTCGCTAGGGGGAGGTGTCACAAAAGTGGTCTCTATCATGACAGGAAACGAAAGTCATGTGACACTGTGAGAATGTAAACAAGCAGAGTAACTGAGAGAGACAGGTAAAAAGTAACCTGTTGCGTCCAGAGACAACTTAGAGACCACGCTCAAAAGTGTATTTCCAAATCATATAGTCACATGTCGATTAAAGAAGAAAGGCTCATCCAGAAAAGAAAAATGTAATTGAGGGAGAAGATCACTTTGATAGTTCATACGTTAATCGAAGCCGCAAGGCTAATGCTAGCAGTTGCTACTAGTGACAGTCATGGACGACAACCTCACCTCAACGGCACTTTAATGACCAGGAGAGTTTGCGGTGGACAGAAAGACAGCTTCAGCGTCTTTATGGTTGAAGAAACGTTGCTGTTTGCCATCCACAACAACACACAGCGTAGCAGGGTAACGGAGAAAGTACTTCATATTGAGTTCACGGAGCTTACGTTTGACGGGATCAAAGCTCCTACGCCTCCTCGTCAGGTCAGGACTGAAATCAGGATAAATGGAGATGCGCTTCCCATTGAACTCAAGATTTTTCTTGACCCTGGCAAGGCGAAGAATTTTAACCTTATCCTGGAAATTCAGCAACTTTATCAAGATAGATCGGGGGCTGGATTGATCACCTTGACGGGCAGTGGGGGACCGGTGCGCACTCTCAATGATCACCGGAGTGGGAAAAGCATCTCGCCCCAGGAGCTGCGGGATGAGCCGGGACATGAACCCGATCATGTCACTGCCTTCGGCGTTCTCCTGGATCCCAACAAAGCGGAGGTTAGAGCGGCGGCTCCGGTTCTCTAAATCGTCAACTTTATCCAACAGGTAAGCGTTGTCCTTCTCGAGCTGCTTAACCCGGATGACAAGCTCATGTCCAATATCCTCGTTCGCCCCCACTCGTTGTTCTAACATGTGAACTTGTTCTCCCAAGGTGGACATGGAGTTCTGGATGCTGATAAGACTGCTTTGAATAGGGTCCACTTTGGCATCGAAGTGGGATAGCATGTCCTTCTTGCTTTGTTGAATAGCGTCCCACAGCGTTTGCAGACACATGCTTCCCTCCATTGTAGTAAACGCAAATTTCAATCTGATCCCAGCAATAATCTGAAAAACTTTTAGGCACAGGTTGATTCAAACAAGGTCAGTCAGGTGGATCACTAGGATCAGTGCCAAAATACGGACATTTAAAGCTACTTTAATAGGAATAGGCAGACGAGCTTAAGACGCGTCAACTCACACTGCGGCCATTTCTGATGCGGCCATGATTATTTCAAGTAAGGGAGGAAACTTAAAACTAACTTTAAAAAGTTTGTCCAGGCTCACCTAAATTTTTAAGTTGTATTTGAAAAGACAAATTAAGGCATTTTTGTAATGATTCAAAACAAATAATCTTTTCTAGTCAAACAGACTTGATACTAAAGCCACTTTTACACTGGACAAACTGCCCAGCAAACACCCACTAACATCTGGCCTTTGTCTTCAGTGTGACAGGATACAATTGAAGGTGATATAAGCATAACACCTGGGTAGACATGCTAATTTTCGCCCCCTTTCAGGGGAGGCAGTGGAGGCTTGTCACCTCTTTTGCTCCTTTTTTATACACATGTGCTGCTTGTTTAACTTGGTGTGTCAGCGCAGCACAGAGGAGTTTGCACCTGCTTGAGGGTGTGTATTTACTGATGACCGCTTGTCTAGTCGAATGTCTGAACGGTGGACAAGCATTTTATTTCCTATAAATACTAACCCTAACCCTAACCCACAATAAAAGCCACCTGTTATTTTGTCATCTAAAAGCTTTTATTGTGAAGTAGCAAAATCAGGAAAAGTTGTGTTATCATTAGCAGGAACTTAACACAACTCCTATTCACCTGAAATCAAACATGAAACACATAAAAAAAAGTATAAACAGCAACATGGAACAGAAACTAAATTTCAAACCACAGAGTTTCAGTTAGAAGCTACAAAAGGAGAGCTTGGTGTAAAAACAGTATAATTCAGTTATACTTTAGAAAATGATTTGCAGTGTTTTCATTGTTGTGACAGGCAACCATGACTTCTCTTCAAGTGTATTAGAGAAACACAGCAAGGCATCATATGTGTTCTTCAAACCATAAAAAAAAGTTTCTGGAGAGTTTAAACCCTCAAACAATCCATGCTGGGAAGTTTACTAATATGTTGACCATGTTTCTTTAGAAACATGATTTAATGAGCTGATTAAACTCTGTAAGTATATTCATTCCACTCATCACTTCAAGTTAAAAGACTCCAAGCTGGAAGAACTCATGTTTATAAGTTCGTAAGTGTTCTGAAAGTAAATACTACAAATTTTATATTTAATTACCTTGAATAAATGAAACTTTATATATTTATATATATTTAGATTAAGTTAATAAGAAAAGATTAGTTGATTCCAGTAAATTCCTGTATGAGAGATAGGGGTGTGTGTGTGTGTGTGTGTGTGTGTGTGTGTGTGTGTGTGTGTGTGTGTAACAGGGGCCCATGGGGTGTGATTATGTGAAACACAAGTCTGCAGATATTATACCAGGGAAGACAAGCAGACTGCTGACAAAAGAGGGCCCAGGCATCCAGGCCAGCAGAGCTCAGGCTGTCAGGCAGAGCACAGTTACCACCCATCAACTCCACCTTTTTTAATGATGCTACCTTTAGCTACTGTCAGCATCAGCACATCAACAGAAATGATAAGCATAGGTAAGAGTCCGCTAGAGTCTGTTAAAGTACGTGGGACAAACTCAAACATAACTCAAACTGCATGTTGCCACAGAAAATGCTCTTCAAGACAATATGCACGTTGTCCAGTGAAAGTCGTTGAAATTACATGGTGTGAAAGATATTGTCTGTCCTCGCCGCACTCATTGATGCGGCTAGTGTAAGTTACAACCATGCTAAAGGAGACAGGCAGCGCTGTCAGGTCCCCAGCAGCACAATGGGCGCTACTCATGTGGCCCTGGCTGTTATATGAAAGGGAAAATGTGATCCAATGCTGTGTGCATGGAAGACTGCCTCGGCCTTTTGAGAATGTATTTTCTCTTCTGTATAGGATTCCTACAGATGCTAGGAGCATGCTGTGTTTTAGGGGCCCCGGGGGCTGCCTGCGGGCCATATTTAAGTCCTCCTCTGTCTGTCTCTATGCCGCATTAAAACAGATGTTAGGCCCTCCGACATAAATCACACGCTGCATTTCATCTCCGGCACAGTACCGTTTTATGTCATAAGTGTTGCTGCTCGTAACTTAAAGGGCCCAAATGAGGCATGAGATAGTGACCTGCGCATACTTTAAATGGAACGTTCCCCCCATTAAAGTCACTGTGATGCTCCGGCTGCAGGGGATGAACTACAAGACATGTCAGGGGATCAGATGATGACATTGTTAGATCTGGTTATTTTTTTTGTGTGTGTGAATATAGTTTTCCACAGATGGCATTTGTGAAATGCTGCACACATAAAAGTAATTTGCAGTGTTTGTGTTTTCAACAGAATGTTTGAAGGATTCTTGAATGTCATGTCATGACAAATTGAGTTTTTTAGGGATCAAATGTGATTGGGTGAGGCGATTCAGCTCTTTTGGTCACTTAGTGATGATTACTGTAATCTATGTTACTAAAACTATGAAATTATATAAATGCACGCAGCAATTTCCTACTGCACCAACTAATCACAACAAAATGACAATGATATCATCACTGCGTTGTCATGTTTTGTGAGATCACTGCGGACAAATACTTCAGAGGCAACATTTCACATTCAGTATGTGCACAATGACACTTCTTTATGCCTTCTATCTCAAAATTGTGTCAGTATTTGAAAAATTACTTTTCACACCTGCATCAATCATATCAAACTTGTTTTCATGCAAGTTTAACAAATTTTTTTGGTTGCACTTCATTTGCAGCACATTAACAAGACATAAGAAGACATACTTTGAAGCAAAGTAAACAAAAACCAAAAACTAGAAATCATGTTCTTTATTAGACAGCATTAGGTCCTTTATTAGACTTAATTAGAGGGTTATTAGGCATACATTATAGCTTTGAACTGTACTGTAAAGTAAACTAAAGTGTATTATTTCCCACTGTTCGACTCTTATGAGACTTTTTAGGGAGGGTAATTAGGGATATATTGCAACACAACTGTACTGTAAACTGAAGTGAAACAGCATATCTGCTACGTGAGACGCACCTTCTTTGTCTGGTTCCATGCAGTTGGCAGAGGAGCCGAGACAGATGTCCACATTCTTTGATCTAATCACATTATCTCCTTACAGTATTACAATAAGTTTGTGCAGCCATTTACAAAATATTCTTCCACCTCTAAAAATTTGACCTTTTCTTGGTTGATCTTCACATATTGTTTTAAACGGGGAAGTAGCAGACATGTGATTTCACTTTAATTTACAGTACAGCTCTGTAGCAATTTGTCCCTAATTACCCACTAATAAAGTCTAATAAAAGGTCTTATACTGTCTATAAAATAACATATTATTTAGAGTTTTTTTTCTAATTTGACACAAATTACAACTTGTTATGTCTTATTAGTACTACTATAAAATAGAGTGTGACTGTTTTTTCTAATAACGAGGAGATTTTATTGCTTCTGCATTGGTAATTTGTAAACAAACATAACAACCAAGCCAGTAACTAAGTGTAAAAGTGTAAAGTGTAAAAAAAAAAAAATAAAAAAAAAGTAAAAAATGCTCATCACAATTTCCCAGAACTCAAAGTGACGTCTTTATATTGCTTTGTTTGTCCAACCAAGAGTCCAAAACCCAAAGATGCTTCATTTGCTGTCATGAATGACTAAGAAAAGGAGCAAATCCCCGCATTTAAGCAGCTGGAACCAGCATGTTTGACATTTTACCATTTTTGAAAAATGACTGAAATTATTAATCGATTGCCAAAATAGGTGACAACTAATTTCCTTTTGATTGACTCATGGGTGCAGCACAAAATTCTGGAACCTGTACAGAAGCATTCTCTATGGGCCCCTCCCCACATTTTTCTAGTATCTTTGTCGGCCCTCTGCACATGTGGGTCCTGTATACTCCGTCTCCTTTTACTCCCCAGTCCAACACCCCTGGATCAATTAATCAACAAATTGTTGCAGCTCTAAAAAAAATACTTAGAAAACTTGAGAAAACTAGGTTATGAGAAGGAGAGGAGAAACAGACAGTGAGAGACAAAAGACAGCAGGGGAGAGACTGAAATGGAGAAAGTGATATTAACCTCAGAGCTATGACGAAGTGAACTTGTGCAGTTAAATTACTGGACTCTTGCCGTCCATCATTTCCACTCTGGCTCGCTGTTTGAAGATTAACAGCAGGGCTTTCCAACAGACCACCTCCCTGCTCACCCTGCTCCTTTTTCCTCTTATCCTCAGTCCTCGACTCCCAACCTCTCCATCCTCCACATGAGAGACAATATCATAACATTCATCACTATGATTGGGAACATTAACGTTTCTGTAATAACCCCGCGTGCAAACGACAAAAAGCAGCGCATAAAAGCGTGGTCAAGTCCAAAGTCAACCAAAGCAAGAACATAATTCTCAAAAGTTAATAACATGGCGTGTTAAAAATTCCTGAAGTGCTTTGAGATGATGGCAAAGTACATTAATGATCTAATGTCAAAATATTTGCTGAGTAGAAAAGTGTCCAGGAAAAAAAAACACACTGAGCCACGCAGCAGTGATTCCCATCTGAACATGACGGTGATTCCCCCAACGGAGTCCAGACTGTGATGAGGGCAGTCGCTGCTTAATTGATTTCTCAGCGGCATCCAAATGGTGGTTTCTCGGTCCAAGCTCAACTAAGTTTCATGGAGGGACTTGCTTTCTCCTGACACATGCTCTGGCATCCACGCAACTGGGCCTCCTGCCAACATACCACCCCTGCGAAACCAGAATGAATTACCGTGGAGTCTAAAGAAGACGTAACAGCTTCAATGGAATCATTCAAAACAGACAAATCCAGAGTTTGGGCGTCTCTTGATCTGTTTGTGTGAGTGTTTCCGTGCTCCTGCCCCAGTCTTCATGTCAGCACCAGACAATTAGAGGCCTGACCCCTGTAGGCCTCGCAGGTCTGCGAAAGCATGGGAACCCTCAGAGGAGGAAAAACTGGCAGTTACTCCACAAGAACACGGTTCAGCTCCCTCTGACACACATGCATATGCTCAGCGGTGGTTAAGGGGGTTCACCTCCCCATGACCCAAGCAGTGGAGCATGCTAAACTTTGACCCCTCTCATTATCTGCCCAGACGCTGAGGTTTGGGCAGGGGTGATAACCTTTGAACCCTGACTTTTAACCCAGGGGCCTGGGCTGGACTGTGCTACGATAATCCTGAGTGTGAAATACAGACAAAAAGAGAGCAGCAAACTTTTAGGGGAGAGACATGAACATATTTTAGATATCGTGGTGAGTAAATAACAGAAAAAAATTACTTCCTCTATAAGCAGTCCTGAAAAAGGCTGCTTACTGTCAGTGCAGACAAGTTTTCTCTGCTGATATTTCTCTGCCCTGTAGGTGTACATACTGTATGCGGTATGTGGAAGATTTCTATACCACATCCTTCTCTCCCTGACCCCTTTCTAATATTAAACCTCGTTCTCTCGTTGGCACAAGGCTCACTTTTGTGGATGAGTGGACTGATGTGTACAGCTACAACCAGCCCCCCCTGGGATTACATGGGTTTATCTAGTAATTGTCATAATAAAGTTTTATATTGAAGAGCCTTTGGAGAAAATTGAGAGGGAGTATCCCTTTCAATTTTCTCCAAAGGCTCTTGAGCATGTCCCTGTGGGTTTGTGTGTCTGAAAAGGAACAGATCGAGGGCAATAAAAACAGGTTTTGTGAGTGACATGGGTGATACATACAGTATGTGTATACATACAGTAAGTGTAAAAGCACATTAAAGAGGTAAAAAGACATGTAACCTGCACTTTTCATGTTTTATCTCCACTGTGTGGGTGCACAATAAACAACAATCCCTAAGTCCCAAATCAAAGTTAGTAAGGCCAAACATGCTTTAAAGCAAAGCAGGCATGACCATAAATTTTGAGTTAAAAATAAACTGAACTTGTTGCTTTGGTTTCCCCTCACTGTTTCACAATGTGTGGTTGCTGTGTGGCCTAAGTGCTGGCCGTGACTGTGTACTGAATCACTTTTCACCATGTTCAGCTGCTCCTGCTGCAGCAGCGTTTACCTTTCTGCAAAGCCAAGACCACGCCTGCACCACCAAAATATACAAGGGCCAGAATAAAAACATTTTGTCCAGTGTAATTGCAGGGCAAACATCAGTCAGCCTGCTGGACTGCATATTCGCACCGCAGCAAATAGCCTCTGACAAGAGGAGGGGGGCTGCAAATAAGTGCCTCCAAAGTGCTCAGGGCTTAACGATTTCATACTGACACGACGGCTTTGCTTTCGCTGACTGCACTTGACTAACAATGACCTCAACTCAGCCGTTAGATGTTAGCTAATCTGGCCTTAATAGAAAATGAAAGGTGTTGTTGTTAATGAAAAATTATTTCTCTGTCTCCTCAGTGTCGAAGGTGTGCCCTCCGTGTGATAATGAGCTGAAAGCAGACAACATCATGGAGCATTACTGCGCCAGTGACTTTGGTAAGTACGAGCAATTAAAAAGAGTGAGATCTGGATTCAGACACACTTACAGTGCAGTACAGGTGATAAGGTGCTATTTAATACACAGCCGGGCTGCTCATGCACCAAAGTTAAAACTGTAGCGCCTATTGTCTTCTTTGCCTGTAGGTGGCGACATCAACTGCTAAACCACCACTGCAACTTTTCTTTCCTACAAGCAGCACAGGTTAGCATGTGCAAAGCTGGTCTGGAAATGCTCAGCCCCCCCTTGAGGAGAATTTGCAGGCTGCTAAGCGTCAATGAGTGTGTGACACACAAAGTGAGCAACGAAGTAGTGCAACTGTGCAAACAAAACGTTTCACCACAGGCTTATTTAGGCATTATAACTGTTTCATTAGTTATAGTTATAATAAAATTTAAATGCCGTATGAGGCTCTGCCAGAGAGCCTCTTTTAACATGTGGTTAATGTTGTGAAGTTTGGGTAAGTCTAGGCAACAAAACGTCTAGAGCACTTCAGGACAAGAACATGTATGGGGTTACAATGAATATGACTATGTGATGAATATGTTACATCACGTAATGTCACTGATGCAACTCACAAGACCAAAGTCACATGACGCACAAAACATTACGTACCTTAAACTTTTAATAACATTTTGGTTTTCATATGGGACATGAACCCCAGTCTCCTGTGTTTTCTTTAGCTGTCCGAACACCACAACCCCTCCGTTTGTGGACTTTCTCCCTCTTCATGCTATGTTGAAAGTCTGGTGGTGGGCTTGGTGACAAAACATCAGAATCAGACAAGCTGGTAATGAGAAAGGGCTGGAAACTAATGCAAAAACACGAAAGGACATATCTATAGCCTAGTCTTTGATTTGTCCGTTCTGGGCTACAGTAGAAATATGGTGGTGTAACATGGCAGTCTTCAAGGAAGAGAATCCACACCCTCTATAGATTAATGAACAATTAAGGCACTTAATGAATAAAAAGGGATTCTTATTTTCAGGTGATTATACACCAATGAAAACATACTTATGAATATTAAATTCCATTTCTGCCAATAAATCCTCATAAATCTTACACACTGGACTTTTAAAGGGTACTTTATTGATAGACATAAAAATAATAAGGTTTGGGTTGATGATTTTTTTTCATTACATACTTATTGTTTCAGTTTTGATCTTCTCTCTCGAGCATGAAACCATATGTCTGTTAAACCACATATGTTTGTGAGTTTTTGTGGAAAATGATCAAAATGAAAGCAGACATGAACATGGACAACTCGCATTAATTTTGCACTATTCTCCCTGCAAGCATAACCCTTTTCTTCTCATACACTGATAAATTAATTGAACAGCTTTCAGTCCCCGATGTCCATTCAGCAGAGTTTTCTCAACTTTCTACTTTCCAGTATTCGCCACAGTAATGACCTGTTGCACATGGAGCCAGACCATAATTATTCCATTATTTCTGCTCATTGAGGCTTTTGGCCCATCATACTCCACACCAGCTGAATTTTCTGCTCACATGGACTATTGCCCCAGTCTTTAGAGTTAATGATATACTGCTCTCCATTTTCTCTGGTCATAAGATTCTGAGCACTGGAGTAGAAATGGTGACCAAAAAAAAAACAAAACAAAAAAACTCATAACCTTGGGAGACTCGTGAAGAACAGGGCTTATGTTTCTGAACAGATTACAGGGAATGGTGTAATTGAAAATGAAATGTGGACAGACCGGTGCTGAAAACTATATTTCTATGCTGGTGTGTCCCACAGAGGAAACGTTTGCAGTTTAAAAGAGACCGCGTTTCGTAATCTGTCTTTCGGCGATTGCCCACACCTATGATATCGCCTGAATATACAGAACATGACCCATTATAAATCATAAATTAATAAACACTCATCTCATCACGTCCAACAACAAAATAGATCTTTGCGCACATTACTCACACTCTGAGCTGCAGCCAAAACGTAGGCTCATCTCCATAATTAATCATGACTATCACTGATATTTATTTGTCTGATTAATTTCAGGATTACATATTTCAATCTTCCAACATGAGGGTGTTTCAGGGATCAGAAAACAACAGAGATTCTTTCTGTTCATTAGAATGAAACATGATTACATGTGAAAACAGATAGCCAGCCATACAGACACGTTTTATCGGTTATTAATTTACATGACTGGATGAGACCGGAGGATGAGCAGAGAAGTCGAGATAACTATGACGTATGGATTTGGAGATCAAGGCAAGGATGACTCCACAGTGTTATTCTATAGGGCGATAGCTGATTACAGCTCCATCTCATGCCTTATGAATGTTGTCACCTATTCATCTTCGGATGCCATTTACCCTCAGAGCATTTTGCACTACGTGTTTTATTACAGTCAACTTTTTGATGTCTGATCTTTCCACATTCCTTGTTGCACCATCCAGCAGCATGGAGCAGAAATGATGGGAACAGAAAAGAAAGGGGGAGGGAAGTGAGTCTGGCAAGGCACAGACATGAAGCTGATACCTGATACACTCTCAGAAATAAAGGTACTATCTAGAACCATAGAAAGGTTCTTTGGCTAGTCCTCATAGGAGAACCCTTTTCGGTTCCTGGTAGCACCTTTTATCAAGGTTCCAACGCTTTCTGAGAGTTCTAACTAGCGCCCAGCATCCAGAACCACCCCTGAGAGGTTCTACAGAGAACCCTTCCATTCAAAGCCCTCTGAGGGTTCAATTCAGAACTTTTGCACTTTCTAAGGGTGCTAACAAGAGCCCACCTCAATGAGTTTTACCAGGAACCTTTTTATATTCCCAGGGTTTTATTTTATATTTTATTTACTGTATGTCCAAGTCTGTCCATCTTACATTGTTTTTGTCTTGTTACATCTTTGATATTGTTTGCGTCTTGTTACGTATTTCACGTTATTTTAACCTTGTTACATTTTTTATGTTGTTTTCATCTTCGTTACTTTTTCATGCTGTCTTTGTCTTGTTACATATTTTACGTCATTTATGTATTGTTGCATGTTTTTGTTGTTTTCATCGTGTTACATCTTGTATATCTTTTTTGTCCCGTTACTTCTTTTGTGTTACGTCTTCTATGCCGTTTTGTACAATGATGCAAAATATAAATATTTAATAATTCCTTTCAAATTTATTAAAACTAAAGTAACACGCCTGTTTTGAAAATTTAAGACGTAAAAGGTACAGGTATTTGTGTTAAAATGTTGGGGTTAAAAGTAAAAAAAAAAAATGACAGAAAAATAAATACTCAAGGAAAGTACAGACACCTGAAAAATCTACTCAAGTACAGTAATGAAGTATTTAAACTTAGTCACCTTCCACCTCTGTTTATTTCTAGAGTGCAGGAGAGGTTGCTTGCTCAAAGAAAACCTGTTTCTTCTCAAAATGACGGCACACTTGTCTTTCCTTCTCTTTCCATCTGCTTCTACACCTCTACACAGCCTCTGCCCACTTTAAAGAAAGTGAGTCTGTATAAAAGACGTTGGCTCAGCTTGTCACAAGGACACTGGCCAGGCTTTGCAGTGGGCCCCGCTGCATCACTTATGGCTGAATATGAGTGGGGCTTCAAAGTGATGCAGCCAGGGAGGGAAATTATTTTATCCATCCTATCTCTACTGCATGCACACATACACATGAATGCATTCATTCACAAAAACACTCACATGCTCAGGCATGCACATAAAAACACGCGCCCTCGGTGAAGGAGCTGCATGTGAATAAGGATGCGGATGAGAGGCAGCTCAGCACACACATTCCTCCTTGAACATGCTATCACTTTGCATGTACTTTATACGTATCAGAGTGTGCCCAAGGGATGTTTATGCAACTGCAGACAAGCAGGCGAGAAGTGAAATGGCGATCTTCCAGCGTGCTTGGGTACATAGCCATGCTTCATACCGACCCCACGCCTTTGCCCGGCCCATGATTAATTTCACCTGTCAAAATATTCTCCCAGAGAATTCCTCTCTCAAATGCTTGGCAGTTCAATTTTAATCTCTCACATGTTAAAATATGAACTTATAAACATGGAGTGCGACGGGTGATATAAGTCAGTATTTCATTAGGCTGATAAACCGAAGTTCACTGTAACCAAACTCCACATAGTGTACAAGAGGTTATCTGTTCTGTATTTTTTTTGTTTTAAAAATACAAAAGTGTAAGCTCAAAGTAAGCATGAGTATGAGACATAAACACTGATTACATCTGACTACCAAGTGCTGAAGTGATTGTGGTCCCATACTAATTTTATGACCAGAGCTTTGGACTTAAAACTTCAGACTGGGATTTGAGTCAGAGTTATTATGAAAAATGAAGACTTGAGACTTGATTTAGACTTAACTGCTGTGTAACTTGACTCAGTTCAAACCCAACTCTAAGTCTTGATGATTCAGGAGAAAGACAGGTGATTGCTGAGTCATTTCCCACTTTGTCAATAGTGATGCTTTGGATTGAGAGTAGGAGTGGGAAACTTTGGGTTCTCACGATTCGATTCTGATTTTGATTCTGATCCTTTGGTGTTGATGATTGAATGAATAGAAAAAGGGCGCAATTTTATTTTCAGTCTCTTGCTCCTGTTCCACTTGATTACAATATGAAACATAACTAGCAATTAAATTGTCCCACAGCCTTTTTATTTTCCAAAGTTAACTGCATTATTTAACAAATTAATTCATTTGAAAGCATCTTAAAGTCTCACGCCTGTATGAGAAAAATAAACTGATGGGGAGGTTGGGTGCCTCACTGTGTTACTGATATTATGTCTCCAGCCGTGGACAGCAGCCTCTCTGCTGCACCAATGGCCCTGGGGAAAGCCATTGCTGTACAAGATGCAGAGTGGGTGCAGGGGTTTTGGTGTGAAACTCACTGATGTTGCCTGCTGACAGTGACAACATGGATAATTGGATTGATGGCGTTAGGCAATGGTCCTCAGCAACTGAAGATACCAAATTTTACATAGTAGTTAGACGCGGGCAATAGTCAGAAAAGACATGCCACCTCCACCACATTACAGTAATGAAGTAGTACTACATTATAGACCAAAAAGAATCCTTTCTTTAATAGGTAGTCAAGTATTCAGGTATTTAAGATTTTTGAGAACAAAGTCCTTTCTGTGAATATTCTTCTCCTCCAACCCAAAGCGTCCGTATTTGATGACCTGAGACTCAACAATCAATTATCTTATTGAACTGTGATTGGGCAAACGCCTGAAGAGAGAGCCAAGAGGAGGCACAAAAGTATGGTTTTCTCTCAGACCAATTTAATTACATTATGCCAAAAGGTCACTATATTTTTTTTCCCCCAGAGATGCCAAAAAAAGGCCTAACCCAGCTTTAAGTGCCAAGATTTGACATGATAAAATCATCTAATAATAAAAGATAAGACCGCACCAGACAGGCACTGCATAGCCACACAGCTTGGAAAGGACTTGGTCTCAGTTATGTAAAAACATGTTTAACCCTGTCATGAAAGGAAAATTTTACGTTGCAATTTAATGGTCAGAGGTCAGAGATTTGAAAATGTCTTGACTCGCAATTTACCCATAAAGACTTGTGACTTGGACTCACCCTCAATGGCTAAAGTCCTGAATTGAACTTGCTTAAAAAGACTTTGGTTTTAAGTCCAAAAACATGTCCTCCTTTTTTGTTTATGGGTTCTCCCATAACTCAGACAGACAAACATACACACAGGATGCAGTTTTTATATGTTGCTGGAGACTTTAAATGATGACACTCTGGAGAGGTGTAAAATAGCTGCTTCTTTGGCACAGCTCAGAGCTCAGTGCTGGTCCTGCAGAAAGAAGAAATGTCACAGCTGCTCAGAGTAGAAGGGAACAAGGGAAGTGACACATAAACAGCTTCTGGGTGGAAAAATCTGTGCTTTATAGAGTACAAGTTGAGTTATAATGCCTCTTTTCTTTTCTCCCTCAGTGCTGAAGATGAAAATCAAGGAGGTGAAGAAGGAGAAGGGCGACCGGAAGCTGATTGCTGCACAAAAGAAGAAGAAAGTGTTGAAGCAGGGCGTGCTGAGAAAGAAGGACCTGAAGAAACTGACGCTGTACATAAAGAATGGCGCCAACTGCCCGTGCTCCCAGCTGGACAGCCTGGGCTCCAACTTCCTCATCATGGGCCGCAAAGTGGACCAGCAGCTGCTGCTCATGTCCATCCACAAGTGGGACAAGAAGAGCAAGGAGCTCAAGTTTGCCATCAAGTACATGAAGTCCCACCAGTGTCCGACCTACCACACTGTCTTCCAGTGACGCGGCCCCGTGTGCTGCTCGCAGAATCCACGACTGCTCCCCACGTTCCACCCTGTTCCACTAATTCTTGTTTCAATAATGCGTCCTTGAACCCGAGATCCCTGCAAAATCTGTTACCAGCCCACTACAAAGGGTTACATGGTGGTCATGCTTTTATTTTCTCAGCTTTAAACATGAATCAGGTAGTCAAGGGGGTCATCCTGATGTAAATTAATGCTAGAGAGAGGAAACTGCAGTTCCCTCTGCATAAAAAAAGCCCCAAAGAAACAGATTTTTATTACAATTAGGGTTATATTATTTTATTTCCCAAAGAAAAACAGACATTTTGACCTCCCCCGTGTAATTTAGTCTTCTACTTTCCTGTTCTGATATAGTAGAACCAATCACTTTGTATATCTTACAGCAACTTTATCGATTAGACAATAGCAATAAGACATGGGAACCTAAAGAGCTGAGGCAACTATTGGAAGGAAAAGATTTATGGTAAGGTAATGATTATAGACAGACAGAAAGGAGTGGGAGCTGAGTGGGAAGGCAGGGTTTGTTTCAGTGTAGAAAGAGCTGAGAAAGATGATATACGCTACAGTATATGTGGGCTGTGCACCCACTGGCACAGAGCTCCCGGGAACAACATCAAAGCAGAGAAATGTAGATGATCCACTTAACTGTATGTTTTAATAATGTAAAAAGTAGGTAATTCAGATGAATACTAGATGATTAGGAAACTGGGCTTTTTTCTTTTATCCCTGCTGGGAAAGAAGAGCGACGGAACGAGACAGACTGACAGACTGAATGATGCTTCCACTGACTTTGTACAGCACCGTTTTTTGTGGCCTGAAAGAGGGAAACTTGAATATTTTTTGCTTTTTGAATTGGAGAGAGAAGGAGGCAGGGAAGCCATCTTCCTGAAAATGAGTGGAGAACAAAAGAGAAAGAAAGAGAGAGAAAGAGACTCTGGACAGAACCAACAGTGTTGGGTTGATAAGTCTCTGGTACTCGCTATTTTTCACTATCACTCTTCAAATGTTTCTTTTATTTTGTACTTAAATTTTTGAATTTGCTTCAGTTAAACTCATATTGTATGAAAGCAGAAATCATACATACAGACATAGCACCTGAATTCACTGTCGCCGTAGCAATAAAAGATGAAAATTTAACTTTGACAATATTTTCTAATCAGTTAACCTGTAAGTAGTTCTGTTACTGAAATACATCTTTGTTTTACAAAAAAGTAAATGAATAAAATATATTTGAAATTTTTATAAAGAATATGAAATGTGCCATTTCTTTACCACAAAGCGCACACTTTTCTGACTTTATCACCATGTTTGCTTGGTTAAGAACATACAGTACATAAGTGCATACTTATACACACTTGTGTAAGAAATTGAGTTTTCATTTGATTCCAAACAAAGATATGTACTCCCCTAGATTGGGTACTGAAACCCAGTGTCAATATGACACATACAAATGATATCCATCGGACCAAGCTATCGATTTAAATAGTTGCCCTGCAGTACAGACGTCAAGAGACATATCACCAGATCTTTAGTTTACTTTACAGCAGCACTCGTTAGCTGACATGCTAAACAGTCTAAAGTATGGCTGTATTTCGGATGTAGCGTGCAACTTAATGTTTAAAACTACTGTTAAGGGGGAAGAATCTGGTTTGCAGAAGTTTGAAGCTGAATACCAAAAACACCCACACAAAATATATTTTGCTGTTATTAGTACTAAATAGTAACTGTTATTTAGTGTTAAGATATTACAGTTGGGTTTGGTCAAGTTTACTATGTAAATGTGTTCTGTAAATTTGTTAAGTCTTTTGCATTAAACTGTTAACAGTTAATACATTGTTCAATGTCCAAATTTGCCTTAGCAATGACAAAAGTCATTCTCTAATGTTGTTGAGCTTCATTATATGCTTCTTTTTTAAAAAAAATGTCAGTTCAGGCACAATTTAGGCATTGGTACAGTTTTAAAATAATTGTTTTAGCGCTGGTATCGGAAAAAGCCTAAGCTATACCCAACCCTGCTCTTGGGTCTCTTTAATGCTTAATAGTTTCATTTTCCATTTAAAAATAGCAAAATAATAAAAAATCGATCAGTCAGATGCTGTCAACCCATGGCATGGATAGATAAAGAAACTAATCCAATTTTCTACTTTTTAATTTAACATTTATCAATGCAACAGTCCAACATCTTTAATTTGCACTGATCTAATGAACAGTAAATGCAATTTTAGACAATTTAATTTACTTTGAATGCTTTGAATTTTCTATTACTAAGTGGTAAATTAAACTTAATACTTAAACTTAATAAAACAAAGCCTTACACAGACCTGATGTAAGCTGCATGTTCTCCAAAAACATGTACATAAAGGGTTGTAGGAGCACATACGGCCTGCCATGCACTTTCATTTCTCCTTTCAAAGGGAAAAAAGAGGTGAAATCTTAATTGCGCTCTCTGTGCGCTGCCAAAATCTTCCAGATCCACGCTGGGCTTTCAGCTTTCCACAAAGCCGGGGCTACAAAACCACCAGCATTTAATGTTAAAGAGTAAAAGGGTGACGCAGACAGACAGCAGGCTGCACCATAACAGACCAACTTTATCAAAACCATCCAGAGCTTAATCACTCAAGACACACACATAGCTAATTCACTGCAGTAAAAAGAATTTGGCAACTTTGTTCTCCAGAATCCAAGATGGATCAACTGTGACACTGTACAATGTTTATTGTCTTCCGCCCATATTTCCCGAAATGTGGAGACTTTTGGACACAGTTTGAAGCGTGAACGCCAGTACAGTGACGACCTATTTCCAGCTGATTGTGGAGATAGTGCGCACTCTGTCCCTTGACTGTGGAATGACAGAAACAACAGGGGATGGGGGTTAATGGGTAGAAATGTGTTGGACAGAACCAGCAAATTCTCTGCGAGTAATCAAACACAATAAACAGAAAGCTTGAATTTTAAATTCCATGCAGGTGGAGAAGCCTTTGTTGGGAAGTGTTGACCCCTCTGCTTTATGGTTAAGTCTGATGAGCAGATTACATGTAATGATGAACAGCCTCCATAAAACAAGATGTGGTGAATCAATGAACTGAGACCAAAAAAAAAA
>JAJHUR010073261.1:18041-42632 GCA_027495735.1 Lutjanus campechanus
CACACACACACACACACACACACACACACACACACACACACACACACACACACACACACACAATAGAAGAATGGCAACATTGTCTGTTTTTATTGCAGCGCGCTGATAAGCAGCACCTTTTTCACAGTTCAATAGTGTCCGTCTGTCTGGCTGTCACCAGCACACACACACACACACACCAACCCGTTCTCACCCAGATCATCACATACCAGCATTTTATCACTGCCCCTCAGCGTCTCATACTGAAGCCCAAGCTACCCTTTAGTGGCTCTAGAAGTGTCTGCCAGAAAGCCCATTTCATACATGGTTAACGCTGTGAAACACTTTGAAGACAAGACTTTTCTTGGTCTCCAAAAGTTGCAGTGCTTATTAACTGACACACTGTACCCTGAACTGTACATTTACTGTCAGACTGACAGCTTGACTGACTGCTAAGTTTAGGTTTCCGCTCTGATATGAGCAGCGCCCTCTCAGCTACTGTGGTAAGAACAAATCCAAACCATTACAGCCCTAGTAACACACATCACGTGACATCACTGAAGTGACTTACGGGATGAAAGTCACATGACAAATGTCACGAGACACACGTAATGTTATGTACCATAGAACTTTTAGTAACATTTCAGTTTTCACATGGGACAAGAGCCCCTGTCTCTTTTGTGAAAGTCCTGTTTTTGTTTGAGCCGTCTGTGCACCCCACCTCCTCCATATGCAGAGTTTCTACCTCTTTACACTGCGTCAAAAGTCCGATGTGTCTCATATAGCTGCTAACGGGTACCGTGTGTGTCTGTATAAGTCGGTGAGGGGTGGTGACCAAATGCACACATGCACCACACACACCTTAACATCCCATCTTAACAAGTCACATTCCAGGAGTTAATGCTGTAATTCGCGTTTTCATTTAACATGCTTTCCCTCACCCACCCACTTGTTCTACTTGCGTTGGTGGTTTTCTGCATTTCCCACAATTTCTTTTGATTAAACCCAGAAAGATGGGTGTGATCAACTTACAAACGCTTTTTTCCGTATTTGAGCAAATATTTTCCTAGTATGATAAAGTTCATTTGGGAAATGAGCTAATGAAGCCAGAATGTGTGCACTACAAATCAGATTAACGTTTTTTTGGGGATTCTTTTTTTACACATACTGACTCTGAAATCAGTGGCTTTAAAATACATCCGGTGATCTCTTTATCAATGGAGGATTTATTGGATTTATTTATAAGTTTTGGACAATGAAAGAACAAATATCCAAAGATCCAATATTTAATATTAGATTTTGTGACTGCACCCAGGTTTTCAGGATGGGTGGAGAGAGCTTTACAGAGAAACTGTGAGTCTGGAAGGAGGCCCTCACTCTTTGATTCTGGGCAACTGACAAAAAAAGCCGACATTTACTGCTGATGTTTTAAACTTCATTGTCTTTGGACAGAGTATTATGCATTGGCAACAAGTTGCATTTTTCTTAAAACAAGTAAAAGGGCTGAAATTGTTACCAGTTCAGTTATAAAATCAACACGAATTCAAAAGATCACTTTACTACTTTCTAAATAATGTCTCTTTATCAGGACAAGTTGGAACAATATCAAATCATTTAGATTGTATTTTTTTTAAATATTATCTTACCTAAAACATAAATGCAGTCATGAACACTCACACACACACACACACACACACACACACACACGTTCATGCACACGTTAATCAGATTTGACTAGTCTACCTCTACAGAAAGAGACCATTATATAACGTTCTGGAGGGTCAGAAGAATTTCTATTAGTTGCAGCATGCCTCTCTCTACCCACCACACAAGGTACCATTAAAACAGCATTAGACGGTAAGCCAGACATCCTTCTGGTCTGAACCGCTGGACCACCTGTCTGCAGGAAGGGAGGACAGGCAGAGCTGTACATTCATTTAGAAGAAGAGGGTGAGCGAGGGTGGAAACAGCAGCACATGGGCAAAAGGACTGTGCTGGCTCCGAGCCCTGGCCTGCCTTGCTCAGTAAAATGCATTAAAGATGTTGTGTTTTGTTGTGTGTGTGTGTGTGTGTGTTTGTGAGTGTGCTTGTTGATGTGCATAAGTGTGCCTCGTAGACTCCCTTTTGAAGGCCTTGTGCAAGCCAGGGAATCATTTTCTCCCTATAATAAAGTCAGTGAAACTTTGTTCATGTGGCACACACACAGTTACTCTCATTTACATGAATTCTTTCTCGAATTAAACAGCCAGTTTCAGCTGGCTGAGTAATCTTCTCAGTCATGATGAATATGAATGATAAAGCAGGATTGTTTCAGTAATGTCATTTTTAAACGGCTGCAATGTGGAGTCTGAACCATTTGACAATGCATGTGGAATATGAAATCACTGCTCTTCAGAGCCAAACGGGTAATTTTCTGTTCTCTGCAACAGCCTCACATTCACACTAATGTTCCAGTTTACATCTTAAATGGTTTCATACTGAGTAATGAGTGAGTGTGTGAGTCCTTTCAATCCTACTAATTATGCTTCCCCCTGTCCTCCTTCCACAGATGTACAGGTGTATGCCATGTAGAAGTTTATTACTTCTGCGTCTGTTTATTGATTGGTCACCTGATCTGATACTGGTATAAATAGCGATGTGGAAAGAGATTTACTATAATATTATAAATACTTAATTATTTTTAATAGTGCAGATTTGTCTCTACAGTTATTCATCATGAATCATGAATTAATCATGAAAACATGAAATTAATAATAATAATGGCTGAATCTCTACAATAGAACAGTCAGAAGAGTTCTATAAAGGGCACACTGGCACATAGATGTCTATGAACTAACAGCTGGCTGACACAGTAATGCACTTCTAGTGTTTGTCACCTTTTCCGAATTGCCATTTGATGGAATTTTGGACCAATTATTTTTGTTGGCAGGGTCCAAAACTTTTTTAAGGTATGCCATGTATGCATACAGGTTGCAATGATAAAAACTACAACATTAGAAGAAGAATGGTGTGAACAACATGGGTGAAAGAAGTGTCAGTTTAACATAAAGGATACAGTTCATTGTTATTACCAGCAAACACAACACTGACAACTTTCACAATTAAGGCTTGATAAAGATTTAATGGTAAGCAAAAGGATACCAACAGGCTGTTAGTTTTTGTGTTGCCCTTGCGAGCCAAAAGGAAACTGACTGATCTCCTATCACAAACTAATTAGGCTATTACACTTCATTTACAACGTTAGCTGTATTTATTGCTCCTCCATGTCCATTTTGCTCTTTCATAATAAACATATTTCAATTTTCTATTTGTGTTACATTCTGTGATGCCCTGATGCATCAGTATATTTATTCATCATTGAAGTGGTAGCCATCAGATGCTAGGTGTTTTTATTTTAAACTGCCAGTTAACTTTTGCACATTTTGACATTTCCTGTCCCCTCAAAATAATTCTGGGATATCCCCTGAGGGATGCGAGGAGCTACGTTTGCCAAATAAAAAGCAACCAGTGATCGAGTCTGTCAGTCAGTGAATGAATTAAGTTTCACTTTTCTAACCAAATGACATATGAGAGGATTTCAAGAAAATTACTGTGCATTTCACTACCAGTATGGTCATTATCGCAAGGTGTTCATGTGTGCGTTTCATATCAAGATTCAGACTTCAGTATTTAATACACCTTTGTTTCATATATGCAGCTTTGTTACCCCTGGAGACCACCAGTCTGATTGTATCTATCTTGCTTTTCCAGAAATAGATGCAAATCTGAGCGTGAACACAATTTTCTTAGGGTGGAGGTAATGCACCTGAAGCAGTTCGGTAAAACTACAAAAAGAGTCAGAATAAGAATACCTTGTGCTCCATCAGTCTACACAAACAAAGGAACCAGGATTAGGTAAATGCAACAGTATTGAAGTCACTGGAGCCGTTCCATTATCATCACTATAATTTGAAAGGGATAATGACATTTCATCTGTCAGCATCACAGAATACGACAAAACCTTGTAAATGTCTACTTCAATAGACCGCTAAATTATGTTACACTTGTGTAAATATAAGCAGGTGTGTATTTCTTGGAGTACTTGGAGAGCATAGTAATTTACACCTTTTCAACATCTGGCTAAATGTGTCTAAACCACATCCCGATGTGGAGACAGATTGATATACGGAGTGAAGACAAATTGCAAATGATCGAGCAACTCTGAGCAATCCAACTGCAATCCGTCTCTAATGCCTCTTGGCCACATCTATGCTTTTTTGGAGTTAGGCAGCTATCCTATCTACTAAAGATGCATGAAGTGTGAGAGGAGCAGTAAGTGAGAGTCAAATTGTAGTCTTTTCTTTTCTAGGTGCTGATCTGTGTCTTACACTGACTCAGTGACACAATGAAACTGTGACAAAGCGATTCAAAGCCTGTCAGCTGGCCTGTTGCACTGAGGTGATGAGGTTAGATCCACAGGACACACACACACACACACCCCAACAGACAGACAGACATGTGTACACAGGCGCAACAACACCAACCTGAAGAGAGGAGGGCAGAGGGACAGAAGAGGCTAAGGGAAAGAATGAGGGGTGAGAAGGGACTGGATAAGAAAACACCCAAGCTGCTCTCAGGGGACTTTGGCTCTCGGAAACAATCACATTGGCCTCAGTGTCTCCTCCGCAGTGGAAAATGAATAAATTAATAGGTGGAGTAGAAGGCCTCCCATGGGCAGGGTCCTGAAGCCATCTGTGAAGGCCATCAGTGTGTCCCAAACCTGCTGTTTCCCTACTGAACCAACATGTCAGTCTGGAGATTTACAGCTGCACGGAAAGCACGCACACGCACACACGCACACAAACACACGCCCACGCACAGACACCCTTGCACACACAGACATCAAAGAGGATATACTCATACTGTAGGTGCAGCCAAACACGCGTATTTATACACAAGCGTGCCAGGATGCAAAAGCACAGACAAAACAAACACTGGCACAAAAACACAAGCGGCAACAAAAGTTCATACTCTTCACACACACCCACGTGCATGAACAAACACTTGGCTGGTGCAGAGATTTACACCCGTTTGGAAAGACAAGCATCAGCCAATAAATAAATCCGTTTCCCAGGAGACCTGTTGACCTGCTTTCTGTCACACACACAACAGCAGAGGTCAAGGTCAGGCAGGGATGAGCGGAAGGTCATCAGAGGAAGGTCAAAGGGAGGTGAGAGTGTGTTGGTGTGTGTGTGTGTGGGCATGCAAGCTGATAAAACTGTGCACAAGTCAAGTCAAAGCCCTCCTCTGTGGCCAGGGGTTAGCAGCCTCCATGTTTTGGCAGTCAGGTCGTGAACTCTGACCCCATCAGACCCTGACAGACAAGGCAGTCACGTCAGGTGGGACAGCAGCCACTAATTGACATAATCTCCTACTTGTCAGGCTCTTTTCAAACAGACCAGGATAATCGCTGTGGCTCAGGGGGAGTGTGTTTGGGTGGCATTCTGCTATTGTTAAGTGGAAATAGTCCCTGTGCCATTGCTAGCTCTGCCATCAAGTGTCCTCCATCTGCCCCAGGAAACACAATGAGTTCTTCATGAATACACAAAACCACTGTTGAGGGTCTTTAAAGACTTGTACTCAAATTTTTGTTGAGGTGGATCTGTTAGTTGGTTATATTCAGTGCAACTAGGACCAATGGTGTATGCAGATTATCCTAGAGCGACAAATGGTTGAAAACAAAAGAATTTGGTCCCTTAAACAATGTTGGAAAATTTGGCAAAATTGTTATCAATGTGTTGGATCTGGTTAGGCCAACTGTGGGGAGGCCTGCGTGCAGTCAGCTCTAGTCCAAGACTTACCAAAACTGAAATGTGTGCTGGCAAAAATTAAAGTTAGTGATTAGCTAAGGAGGAAAGAAGAGGATGAGCTGAAAGATAAGTCACTTTAGCTAGATTACCTCCTCACAGCTATGCAGTACATTCATGTATGCAGTGAAGACTTTGAAGGAATTCAATAAAAGGAATTAAGTGTATTTTTTTTGGCAAAATGTAAGTTATCACTAGTGATTTTGCAGAGCATTATGATGTCACAGTAAAGTTGACCTTTGACTTTTTGGATAAAACATTTCATCATCTAATCATTTTATCCCATTAGATTTTTTTTTTTTTTTTTTTTTTCCGGAGTGGTTGCATATTTAGAGAATCAAGAATCTGGGTGTATTCATATTGCCACAGAACAATAGTTTGTGTTCCAACTGCTCACCATGGTTGTCTGTGCAGTGCCAAGTGTGTTGCACCGTCATGTACTTATTGTAACTGCAAACATGGTCTTATCCTAAACCTTGTGCCTAAACCTAATCAAACTGCGACAATTTCACAACATTAACCACATGTTAAAAATAGGTTTTCTATCTGCATCTGACACAGCCACATAAGGGTAACAGGTGCAAATGCCAAGGGGCAGTGACATATTGTTGGGATAAGAATGAGTTGCCAGCCTCAGTGGCCACACACACACACATACACCACTCATTGCATGATCTAATGAAAAAAAAAAAAAAGAGATGCTGGAACAGGCAAATATTTGTCATTCCAAACTGATAAGTTACTGTGTTACATTATGTTTCAGCATTTCACCGCTTTGACAGACAGAGGAGGTGCAGAGGATTTGACAGTCCTCTGCACCTCTTTAGTCTCGGGCCAACTGACTTCTCACTCCTCTCATCTCTTTTTCTTTACTCCCCCTTGCCCTGATGACAAGCCCAAGTTTATGCTTTATTCACCCTCGGACAAAAGCTTCGCTCATTGTTTGATTATCACTGACCCCTTTCTGCACCTCACTGCATCTTCTCTGCCAGGCTGCTTATAATAAATCCCACATTATCATCACACAGACCACTGGGATAACAAAACACACATTTGTCCTGCAACTACAGCACTGAAGATGCTCCTCACAGTTGGATACATCTACCGCATTCAATTAGAGACCACTTGTTTGGCAAAGAAGCCGAAATGATGTGATTACTTCTGTCTTTCAGGTTGACATAACAAGGGAAATGAGATTTTAATGATTTGGCATAAGAAGAGCTCCACATCTCCAGCGATGATGTAGGATTCCTCCAACATGTCAATTTAACAATATATCAGAGACCTAAAATGTTTATACAATGTTTTTACAAAAATTTTTTTTTTTTTACAATAAAGCCTATAGCAATAAATATTCACACAAATCTGCTACAACCAAAGTCCTTAAATGTTCCCCACTGGTATTTGTCCTTGGTGTGAATACAGACTGCACAGGCTTAATCATCTGATTCCTTTCCATGAGCTGATTGTTCGCCCAAAAAAACGGTCTGTACTTTACCCCGCTGCCTAAAACAATAACCCCACCAAATGCAGCTCCACCAAGCCAGCTTCATAGCGATCGCTCTTCAGCGTTTGAAGTGTTTATGGACATTAATGATCCAACATTTCAAAAGAGCAGCACATGTTTGGCATAGCGGAGCACTTGGGCAAGAGGAGAAAGCGTGTTTCAATGGAAAATGTTTCATCAGAAGCGTTGTATTGTTTTATGGTGTGGGATGTGAGGGTTGTGTGGTCTGGGTTCGGTGAGTACCCCTGGGATGTCAAAACATCAACTGTCCAACCGCATTGATATCGGAGACATGAGATGAAAAACAGGTGTTTTAGTAGAAGTGAGAGCATCTTGGCAGGGAATACGGATGTCAGACGTGCAGATGTCATGCTACAATCTGCTCACGTCAGACTTGCTTGACACACGTCTGCTCTTTCACATGATATATAGTACAAAGCTGCAACTAAGAACTACTATGAGTTTTCAACTTGCCAACTTTGCCTTGACCAGTTGAAATAGTTGTAAATATGGGGATTATTAGCAGGATTACAATTTTGGGACCAGGATGGTGCGTGGGTCAAAAATCAAGCTCCAGAATAAGTTTATGACCGTTCACTTGAGGTTTGAGTGTAAATATCATACTAAACAAAGTACATTTTAAAGCACATAATTACCACCATTGACCTAAATGTGCATTTGTGCACAAATAATTAATAAACTTAACGACAAACTGAAAACATTATATGAGGCTAAACAATGTCACCATATCTGTTATTGAGGTAATACAAAAGTAACGGAAAGTAATTAAGTTACATTACTTTAATATTGTGATACTTTGATTAGTTTACTGACTATATTTTTAACAGGTAATTAGTGATCGTATCGGAATACATTTTTAAAGTAAACCTCCCAACTCTGCTTACAATGATATGAAACAAAAAAAGCAGCAAATTCTCACATTTGTGAGGCTGAAAAAATATTTTGCTTTGAAATGGAGTCTTGGAAGGATTAACTTATTATTAAAATAGTTGAAAAGTATTTTGCTGTTGATCAGCTACTCAATACTAACTAAATAATACTCTAATTCAGAGACATGCAATTAACAATAGAACACACACATTTATCATTTCACAGTGTCAAGCATTAAGCAAATGAATGATAATCTCACACCATTTTATGCAACAATTTTGATAGTCCATAAATTGTTTAGGTCATTAGTCAAAAGTGGCTGACTGCAGCCTCCCGAATATTGAATATCTTTGGAACTGTTGGACAAAAATAACAGTTTGAAGATGTCTCTTCCTGAGCATTTTGTCATCATTTTCCAACATTTGTGCAATCAAGTTATTGAAAAAAATAATCAACAGATTTATCAATAATAAAAATAATTATTTGCAGCCCTGGACGTTTATAAACAGAGACATAAGGACAGAGAGTGAGACAGATGGGTAAACAGATACAAGCTGCACAGGACACAGCTCTGTATTCATCACACAGCTCTTGTGGCCGTCTGGCAGGCCCAAGCCAGATGTAAATGATTTACTCTGCTTTTTTTGGTTCTCCGCTCAGCTTACATGATTTTGGAAACTTGTGATCCTCTTGAACATGTACTGAACGAAGGGAATGAACCCTGCTCACTATCTGCCATAGATGGAGTGTTTCTCACATGTTCTGCATACTGATCTCTGGCCAAGACAAGCACAAGGTCAGTCAGTTCAGAGGACTCATTCTCCGTCCATCCAAACTCATTTGGTTGCCTCTGTCTAGATCTTTATTTATGTTCCTCTCTCTGTCACTCTCTTTTTGTCTCATCTGAATTCTTAATTATAATCTGTTTATCTATACTTTTCTGTATCTGCATCTCAGAGTTTAAGGGATGACAGATACAGAGCAGAGCTTCACAGAGGCCTTCAAGAGAGACAAAGAGGACATGTTTTCACCATACATCAGTCAGCCTCCATGAGTCGACACTGAAACTATGTATGAGAGCGAGAGACTGTTTCAGACATGCAAAAGTCAAGCGACTGGTGAATACATTTTTTGGACGTGACCAATATGAGACAATAAAACAAACAAAACAGGGGAAAGGCTGTGGGTTTCACCCTGACCTTTAGGTTTGTGACGTATCCTGCTGAGGTTTTCATCAGTGATGATGCACAGTCACATTAGCAGGCTATGCATTGCATCAGAGTGCCACCTTCATTTCATGAAACTACTTATTTATACAACACAGATTCCAAAAAGGTTGGGATGTTGTGTAAAAGGTTAATTAAAACAAAATGTAATGATTTGCAAAAAACTTTCATTTTTATTCAGCTGAATAAAATACAAAGACAAGATATTTAACATTCAAACTGATTAACTTTGTTTTACGCCTTTAACTCCCACTGTTGTAAAACATGCAAAATGTGTCTTGGCATTTTCTTGCTGAAATAAGCAGGAACGTCTCTGAAAAAGACGTCTGGATGACAGCATATGTTGCTCCAAAACACGTATGTACCTTTCAACATTAATTGGGTCTTCACAGATCTGACATGGGCACCAACACACCCTCATATCATCACAGATGCTGGCTTTTAATGTTAGCAATGGTAACCCTTGGATGTGGACTGTTTTTACTTATAACAGTTTTCCTAGCCCATGTTGTATCCTTTTGTTTATACAATTGTGTGGGTTTTAAATGAACTGCTGCCTGAGGGGTCAAAGGTCACATGCATTCAATGTTGGTTTTTGGCCGTGTCCCTTACATGTATGTGCAGAGATTTATCTGGATTCTCAGAATCTTTTAATGATATTATGGATTGTAGGTGATGGAATCCCTAAATTCCTTGCAGTTTTGCGTTGATAAATGTTCTTAAACTGCTGGACTATTTGCCCATTCAGTTTTTCACAGTTGAGTTGTGAACCTCACGTCATCCATGCTTGTGAACAATTGAGCCTTTTGAAGATGCCTCTTTAAATACCCAATCATGATACTATCACCTGTTACGGATTAACATGTTTGCCTTTTGAATATTCCAAACAGGTGTGTTTTTGTTTTTTTTCTTTTTTTTTTGAGAATTCCACAACTTTCATAGTCTTTTGTTGCTCCTGTCTAAACTTTTTTTTTAAATATTCAGAATGTATATTTACAAAAAATTATAAACTTTATGAACAAATAAAAACCTTATTAAATATCTTGTCTTTGTTCTGTCTTCAACTAAATACAAGTTGAAAATGATTTGCAAATCACTGCATTTTTTTGTTAACAACTTAAAAACCCCACTCACATGTGGTAAAAACACACCAGATGAAACTAATACGGTGGAACAGACCGACAGCACGTCCACGTTTCATGTGTAGACACAGTAAAGGCAAGTGCAGCTGAAAGCACTTATATCAATCATATACTGATGAAGTCATTGCTCTGTGGATTGCTTAAATAACTTAAATGATATGCAAAAGCATTGAAGTCTGCACATGGTGACAGAGTTAGTTTGGACTGCATATCAGGCTGAAGAAAAGCTTCTTGAGCGCTTCAACATATTGCAATCTCACTTAAATCATCATGCAGGACTTAAACTAACACCATCTTCCTGGGTTTTCTGCTATGATAATCATGCTGTTGTGTCTTCAGGTGGGTCAGGATGAAGCTACATGGGCAGCAAGGATTTTGTAGCTTATATACAATGAAAAGGTGAAGCCCTGGAGGCCAGGTACTGTATATGGCTGTGTCTTTTCTTGATGACCGTGTCTCCTTTTTCTCTCCTTTAATACAGATTTCATTATGCTGTGTGGTACAGATATTCTCTCCCTCTCACTCACAGTGTCTGCACCCCACCCCTCCTCCTCCTCAGAGGGATGAAGTATTTGTTTAGGCAGTGAGATCACAGTCACCGAGAGGGAGCGGGTGCAGCTATCCAGACCACATAGTGGGACATTACACTGCCTTTTAATTACACTGCACCACACAATGGACGATATGATGAATTCAAACATGCCCCATTACCTATGTTACATGTGTTATGACTGCAGAGGTTTTGCAGAACAGGAGCAGGATTATTCATCATGTAGAGAGACACTAAACAGTAAAACAGTCCCCAAAGGGCAGCAAACAACTTCCTACATAAAGAGTGGGAAACTTTCCACTAAGTGGAATCCAAGTGGTGAGTTACTGAGAGTGCCAGAAGTTGCATATATGTGGTAGTCACATACAAACTGTACATATTAGGGATGTGTGCGATTAGTCGACCAAACAATTAGCCTTCTTCTTGCAACTCGGCACCAGGGATATTAGCTGTGAAAGCTCCATTTGTTTTATTGTTTGATGATAAGACTTACAGTGAGGGAATATTTCAATATAACGTTGAGCTGAACAAAACTGGACAACAATACAGTTCCAGATAAGTGCTATTTATTAATATGTTATTGATGTATAATGCCAAGCACAACCTCATACCTGTATGACAGAATAGGTGGATTGCCAATTACTCAAAAAAAGACATAGTACTGGTAGCGACAGGCTTACTGGTCCTTAACTATGTTATGTAAGTTATGTGACATAACTCACGTGACATTACACACGTGGTTTACGATGTAAAACAGTCGCAGGTTGGTAAGGTTTTACGCAATAAAACCACTTTGGTAGGGTTTGGCTTAAAAGAACTATGTTATGTATATCACATGATGGAAGTGACGTCACTCAAGCAACAGGTATCAAGTCCATGACGAAACTTAAGTAACTTAAATACCTCTATGTTTCCTTTTCGTTTCACACAGGTGTCGAACACAGTCTCCTGGGTGAAAGTTCTGTGTTTGTTTCAGCCATTCATTCACCTCACATCCTCAATATGCAGACTTTCTCACCCCTTTTACGCTTTCCTGCCATACTCAATATACCCGCCGGACAAACCATCAGAATACAAGGCATTTTTAATGGAAGCTAGTGACATGAAGCCAAAAAAACGGATGTCTGAGACTTGTCAATATGTGTCAGGTTTGATTCGTTACGAATAAAAGATGAGCTGGCCTCAACTTTTCTCAGCGCTCTGCAACAATGTAGCCGGTCATGTTTGGCCATTTTCTAGCTGTGTCACCAGTAATGTGAACATACCTTATAGATAACCTTATAGATTAATACATCATGCTCAGTTTTTGCTGTTTTCTGAGTGCTTTTCACTTTTAGACTAGTAGACTAGTCTCAATTAAATTCTGAATTTAGAATTCTGTTTAATCAACAGGGAAATTAATTACAGGTAACATCCCTGGTACATATCAACTTTTGTGTCACATTTTCTCAGTGTATGTTGACTTTTCAGTAACTCGGAGAAAAAAGCCTTGCATTCAGATAGACCACCATGTATTTTTGTTGTTTTGCAAAGGGCTTAAAGGGTGTTATGAGCCCAAGGGATCATGGGATCAACAAGATCAAGGGATCTCTTTGAAAAGCCACACAACAGACAATAAAATCCTTCTACTTGCATAATGTATATGTAAGTAGCTTCTGCTTCCACTTTCCAACTCTTTGTTGTTTCGGTAAAGAGGTCCTCCTGCGCAATGTTTTAAACTGATCCTTTGACATGTCAGGAAAAATGTACAAATCCAGATTAAGTGCAATCTTACAGCAGCTCACACACTTGTGCAGCTGCTTTACAATCAAAGCCTTTCAGCCACTAGAAGTCTCAAGAAGCAAAAGCAAAGAAGAAGGTTGTACTTGGCAGCATGCATAGACACAAGTGTTTGAGCTTCCCTGGGATGTGAGCTCATTGGCCAACCTGTGGCACACAATTTTCAAGCAGCTCACAACGAGTAATCTCAGGCTGCCGAACAGTATCTCTTCTGACTCTTTTCATGTTTAAATGGTGAATATTAACACTTCTCCCTTCCAACAGACGATTTTGAGTCCCTCAATTTAAACGCGACAAACTGAAAACTTCTTTTATACATCAACCTGTCCTGAGTTGCTGAGTAAGTTTTAAATTCTAAGGATATAATATGATATGCGCTGTATATTTGTCCTGACTGTTTGTTGGGTTTTAGTACGTGTAGGGAAAGGTTTTTCATGTGTACCGTATTTTTAATCTGTGTGTATTTTTTTTAACAGAGATGCCCAGAGATGCAAAATGAATTTCAGTGTAAGACGACAATAAAGTTGTGTCCTACTGTATCGATTTGTCACTTGCTGTCTCAGGGTCTCTGCAGATACAGATATGACCACACACTTCTATTGGGCCATAAGTGATGACTGAGACAGATTATTTTTATAAGAGTCAACACAGTCTTTTAGCATGCCTCTAATTTACCACTGCTTATTAAGCATAGGGGTGACTTTTGTCATGTGATTCGCTTATTAGATAATTAGCACATTTATTTATATTGCAAAATCAATAAAAACTCAAAATCATACAAAGCCTTAGGATGTTAGGATCTTGCTAATGCGTTTGCCTGTTTTAGGGTGTATATTACATAGCTACATGGTGAAGAAGAGCACAGTCATGTTCTGGTCACTCTGTCTGTCGATGTGAGTGAGTGATGATGAAACTCTTGGTAGTTTTGACCTTCAGCTATCTGAGAGAGCTCCCTTGGCTCCTTCATCACACTCCTCCTTTCATTCAACCTCTGTCTCTGCCTGTCAACACCAGCTTATAAAGAGAGAGCCATCACTGACCGTCGGCACACACAAACATACACACGTTTGCAGACATACACACCAGTGCCTTACAATGTGAGACAGGAGCAGCTAGCTCAGGAGTTGCAGAGTGGCTATCTGTAGCTACAGCTGAATGGCACCATTTTTCAAGTGGCGCACTTGCTTTGATACATAATGGCGGGCAGAAACAAAAGGGAGATTCCTGAGCTATGAATGTGAGCTGCAAGTAAAAGAGGATTTTGTGCTGATCTTTTATGACAGCAGAATTCACCCCACCACCTCGTCCCCTTCTTGTCCTCTATTGTCCCTGAAACCCTTTTCCTGGAAGCAGAGACATTCATCGACTAGCCCCCATCCATCCACCTTCCATTCATCAGTCTGACCGCCAGGCACTGACCAGTAAGTCTCTGTTTACTCACCACCCTCTGCCTTGGATGAGCTGTCCTTACTGGATGTGTCATTGGCGCTACCCAGGGGACCAACCCTTTGCCTGGAAGGCATAGCGTCTTTTTTGGTTTTGATCCACGCTAACACTCACTGCCCAAATATTCAGATGCTGTGACCTGATTCTTAGAAATGTCACTGCCATGAGAGGCCTCTTTCATGTGTTTTTGTCCTCTGCATGCAAGTTTCCTCTGAATAACATTTTTCAGTTCAATGAGATAAAGCTTTGTCTCACAAGCCTTTCTACATGTAAAATATTATGGAATAATTTGGACTCAGTTAAGACTTAGGATATAATCTTTGTCTGAGTCTTTATTTGATCAGAAAACATTGAAAATGGAAAGGTTCTGGCAGTTATTGAATGCGAAATGGCTAAAAAGAGGTACAGCAAAAACAATGGGTAGAAAAGGACAACACAATCTACTAAATAGCTTAGCTGTGCAAGATATTTAGCAATTGATTTAAAAGTATTATACATAATATTATATCGCAATATCTATAGAAATTTTTAAAAGGAGGGAGACAAATTGACAATGCAAAGAACATACAGTGTGTTTAAGAGGTGCTGGAATATTTACAAAATAATACCATATGTGTATTATCAACATAATATCAATTTTAATATGTTAAACATCATGGTTGTTATCAATACCGGTATATTGCGACACCCCCCAATACAAATACAAATATCCATAAGTGATTGGAAGGAAGAGACTGAATAATGAGAATTAACAATGTGTTGTTTGAGTATTTCAATACTGATAGTGTTTATCAGTACAATACTTATCGATACATTTATTGATACTGCTTGCCATAATTTGGTGCACATGACATGACATGAAAGGATGTGAAAAGATTCAACAGTTATTTTATTATTACTTTTTTGCAAAATAACAAGTAAAATTGTTTCCTGAGTTACCGCATTCAGCTTCATTTTCATAAATGTTGCAAACTGAGCCCATACATTGGATTGTTTTGTTCTGTCAGCTGTTTATGTAACATTAGAGAATATAGTGGTATCATTTGTCCAGGAGTTTATTGATATTTAGAGTGGACAGTAGAGTGTATGCACGTGTCCTCAGGTTGCAATTTGCAGGAGAATATTATCAGTTTGGAGCCATGACAGCTCTGTGGTGCCGCCTCAACAACCCTTACCTTTTCCTCTCTCTGCCATTTCACTGACTGCAGACCTACTGCTGGCAGCTCTGTTGATGTAGAGGGACAAGTCAACAAATCAACGGCTTCCTATGCCAAACTCATCAAACAACGCTTAAACTGTGCTGCACTGGCTCATCCACACATAGACAGATATAAACAGGGAGTTTGCACACATACATGTAAATAACTGCGGCACAAACACATACATGCACTTGTACACGCCTGTAATTAACCTCATGGTTACACTTGAAACATGCAGGCTTGTCTGATGTGTGTGTATGTTTTATCTGTGGTTACCTGGCACTAACATGATACAGTCACTCAGTTCACAGCCAGCAGCTTGGCGGCTGCCTGATTTAATTTTTCAAAGGCTAAGAATAGACTTTTACAGGTTTTCCCCCACGCCAAAGCAAACACCAACACATTTTCACATCAACAACAGGGGCTCTGAGAGGCAGTCACATCAGCCGGAGATGGTGCCCCTGCAGCAGAGGCCAGCGTTGACTGATTCAGTTTCTAGTAGCACACAGGGAGATTCTTAAACACAAATAAATATAGTTCTTTTTGTCTGCTTCTCTAACCGCTTTGCTTTTCTGAAATGTAAAATGTTAAAAAACTATAGAGGAGCAGCAGCAGCAGCCTGCTCCCACAAAGCAACCCCTCTATAATGTGGCATGTAAATGTCTGATGTATTTAATCAGTGGGCAGCACATGCAACCACTCATGTTTTATTAGCCAAGCCAAATGTTTAAAGAGAGCTCCCAACTAACTTTTTTCCCCCAGTGATTAAAAATACTTACATAAGAGCATTTGAAAAGGAAAAGTACGCTCGTAGTGTCTGCTAACAGGGTAGAAGAGTTATGCATGTACCATGAAAAAGGCAGTAATGATAAAGGCCTGTTGCAGGCCTTAAGGGTGAAAAACTGGGTCATGTCTTTGTCAGAGTAACTACAAGAGAGACAGATGTGTGTATTCAGTGAGACAGAGTTACAATGGTTGCAATAAGTCATCCTGTCGCTCCTGTAAATGATGGCTTTATTGGCTACCTGTCAACGAGCAATGTCTTTGGAGAAGATAGCGTATCAGAAAAGGGGTGTTTTTGCACGTGTATGTGTCTGTGTGTTTGTGTGTGTTACGAACGGTCATGGTCAATGACAAATAGCAATCAATTAGGGCGTGTGCCGAGGTTTCGGGGTAAAGGTTCTTTCTCCTCGACAAGGTCAAAAACATAAGACAAACATAAGGTGGGCATCACAAATCATCAGATTTCAATTCACTTTCCGATGAATAAATGAGTAAAGGATGAAACGCCATTCTCTGAAATTTGTGGCTGAAATATTATCAAAGACTCTCAAGTGGCAAAGCATCTAGGCCTAACCTTGAAGAATAGCCTGTGCTGTGTCACCTGTGTGTGCGTGTGTGTGTATGTGTGTGTGAGTAAGAGCAGGGGCCTCTCAGAGCACTAATGACAGCTGATGATAGGCTGAGAAGAACAGCTCTGTGACTGATGAAAGCTGCTGCGATGCAGAGGCAGAGAGAGGGGTCAGATTGTGGCAGGGCAGACCTCAGAGCACAAAAGATAACGTTAATGACACAGCTATTTCACCATTTAACACTTGCTTGGCCAACACACTGACAATGAAGGTGGCTAAATTTAAACCTGAGACCCTGAAATACTATTTTCTCAGTCAGCTTCTTGCTAAAAATGCTGGGAACCTATCAGATTAGCTGAGTTTAATAAATAAAACCTAAGGATGTTTTTATCAAACTTTGCGCTTACCTCAGTTCAAATTTTTAATAATGTTGCTCGAGGCTGCAGTTGTGCAATAGCTTTATGGTGTTCTTATTCAGGATGCAAATTTTGTGCATTTTCCTTCATTGATAGCTGTTCAATAATCAATTAATCATTAAGAATTCATGAAACCTACATCTTTTCTCAGTTCAAGTAATTATTGTACCTTACCAGACTGTATTGTATTGTATTGTACATTGCATTATATTGTATTGTATTATATCTTACCATACTGTACCACATTATATCGTACCTTACATTTGCTGATTCCAGCATCTTAAATGTAAGGATTTGTTGCTGTTATTTGTCATTTATGATTCTTTGGGTTTTGGATTGCTGGTTGGATAAAAGAAGCAATCTGAAGGTGTCACTTTCAGCTCTGGGAACCTGTGATGAGCATATTTCAAAATGTTATAGATTAAACAATTATCCAGGTAATCAGTAAATAATCATCAGATTAACAGATAATGAAAATAATCAGTAGTCGCAGCCCTAATCGCATTGTATCACATCATATCCTATCCTAGCCTTCGCTACTCTATCTTTACTTAACTTCTGATTCAAAACCAAGTCTTCAGGGGCTTTGAAGTCAGTTTATGCAGTTCTCTTTTAGTGTAGGGTGCATTTTTCTGGCATGTTTTCCATCCACCGAGTTGCTCCAGGTCATGGGAAATATCAATAAATGCAAAGCCAATCTGAGTGATCCTATTGGTCCCACGAGTTCGCTGGGAGTGGTCGCCTGAAAGATGACATTGGCCGTGTCCACTGGGCCCTGGTGGTCACTAAAACATTTTGATGAGCGTAGAAATGATGTGAACCACATGCCATGACCATGTCAGTCACATCTTTACACTTATTAAATGGGACATTTTGGATGGGCGCCTGAAGCAGTGCTTACACCCACTACCAACAGCAATTAAAACCCCAATAATGTAATCTCTCATGGAAGAACGCTGTAATGTCCTTCCAGCAGCGTTTCAGACACTCACAGAAAAAGATGCCAGAGTTCAAACTGTTCTGATGGCTCGGGAGAGGTCCAACACAGTAATAAAGCTTAATATTTGCTGTACTTTGTGTTTTGGCTACCTGTATAGCACTTGGTTTTAATAGTGTAGCTTATAAAAACATTTATTTGAGGACCCAAATTAGTTGGATCTCCAACTATAAGCCAGAAAATGCTTAAACTCTTGAAGAATGATGTAGGAGAGCTGAAACAAGGCTGTGACTGATGATGACTGACCTCATCAACAAAGAACTTCAAAGGCCGACCGAGTCTCTACTGTATAGCCTCAGGCGGACTACACATCAATCTGGAGACAGCACTGAGGTGGTGCTATACATCCAGTAGATAGCATCATACATCAAACAAACTCTGGAAATACTAGCCTGCTCTTTGGCTGCGGCAGAAAGCTATCTGGTTTTAGCCCACACATGGCCTCACATGGAAAACACACATGTGGAATGCTTAAATACACAAACAATTTGGTTGGTGGACTATCAGTATTAAAATCAGTGTTACAATCTCACTTCACAATCAACACACTGAAGCTACATATTTAAACTCATATTACAGTGAAATAAGATTTGACAGGTGATCCGTCTTTACATTCAAGGGTCAAATGTGCACCTGGTGCTGCTGGATTGTGCAATAATAATATATGAAACATTCAATACTCCCCTGCCTTGGTATGTTTTTATCCACTCATTCCACTGCTGAATAGTTGGAGAACGTGATAGAAGGGAGTCAGTGCTACACCCAGAAAGTGACGGTGGTCATCCTCAATTACACCTGATAAGAGCTGGATCTGTCAGATCTTATCTGATGTTATAAAAAGCCTAAACTTATGCAACGTAGGGTTGGGCAATCAGACAAATATGTTGGCTATCAGTGACTGGTGAGTCTGTCGCTGGTCAGTGGTTTTTTTGGGCCCATTTTTGCCCTTTTTATTTTGCTAATTTAAGCACAATGCACGCCCACTCAGCCAGAGGATGAGTGAGAGGAAAACAGTGTGTGGCACCTGAATATTCATCTCTTGGGGGTGAATTCAGAATTTAATTCAACCAAACCAGTGTTGGTGACTGCTGGAACAGCTGAAAGACTAACCAAGGTGATTTGGTGAGCTTTATTTTGTTTTCTGTTGACTTTGAATAAAGTGTGTTTTAAACTGGGTTAACAAGCAATTATAAGTGTGTTCCAGTTTGGTAAAAGAGAGAAACTTGGATTCAGAATGTGCACAGTTTTATTTTTCTGTTTAATAAAGAAGATTGCTTACGCGTGTGAGCGTGTGCATGTGTGAACCTACAGCTAAGATGACCTCACTAATCACATAACTCAAGAATTCTTAAAAACTGCAGGATGAGGTGAAGACGTTTTATATCCAAAACGTCCAAAGGTCAGCTTCACTGTGACATCAAAATCTTCAGCTCTCTATCAGTCCTCTGTACTGTAAAAATAGTCTCTAAGTGAAGACAGCATGTCTCTCCCTGGACATTATTCACTGGGATCACATGCATACACACATGCATGAATACACTGGTCATTGGTGGTTGATAGGCAGACGGTGGCCAATTGGAAACATTTAACATATCTGTGTGTGTGTGTTTATGTGTGCGTTTGGCAGCGGGGGGCAGACACAGGTACATATAACTAGTTATAGATAAAAGAGACATGGAGCTGATTGGAGTCACAGAACTGTACACTCTGACCACACTAATCTCTCCTCAGACTCATTACTAAGTGAAATACAGCCCCTCTATTACTGTCCATACAGAGAGCACTGTGTGTACAGTAGGTGACAGCATACAGATGCTCTGTTGATACAGTATACACAGACAGCAGACACATCCTGTATGTATTACAGAGGACATGGCACCAGGGAGCCCACACACCACACACAGAGTCTTCAGCCCTTGGGCTGAGAGCAAAAGAAGCCTCCACGGTGAAATGCTGTAATTGCAGCTTAACTGTCCAGCACAAACACAAACAATTTGGTCATTTCCTGCACAGATGCAAACAAACAAAGGAAGGGGAAGAGCAATACAAGAGAAACATTAAGTTTTTGATGCTGTCATTACAACGACGACTTTCTGGCTGCAGTATTAGACCAGTGCACTTGTACTGCTACATTTACAGTAGAATAAGTCAGATGAGAAGTAAAAGAACTGCAGGCGATGAGATTTTAGACTGCTAACAGGACTATTAGCAGAATTATGAAAGGAGCAATAGACTGAAGTAACAAGCAAAGGAATGGAAGTGGGCTAAAAATGTGGACAAGTGGGGAAAAAAAGAGAGGGGGGGGTGAGAGACCAAACAGAGGAGAAACGGGAGGGAGAAGGGCAACGTCTGAGTGTAGGAGACCCAGGAATGTTAATCCTCTTTGTATGTCTCCCAGCAATGATTAAACTTTTCTAATATCAGGCATGACGAGAAAAAGCGGGTCATAAATGGGTCAGCTGTGGGAGAGGAGGAAAAAACAAGAGCAAAGCCAGTGGTTATGCTCACAGCGGCAGCACAGCTTTAAAATCACACAACGCAAAGCCACAAACAAGTCGGCCTTACTGCCTGCAGGCACTCACGTACAGCAACAGAACCAAAGCCTGCTGGTAGTTAGTCTCAGATACACTCTTAGAAGTAAAAACGCTAACTAGAACCATAAAGGGTTCTTCATCTTGTCCCCATAGGAAAACCCTTTTTGGTTCCTGGTAAAAAATCTTTTATAAAGGATCCACTTGCAACCCTTTCAGGACGTTCTACCCAGAGCCCAACATAAAGGGTTATACCTAGCGCCATCTGTGAAATGTGTCACCCAGAACCCCCCATGAGACAGAGAACCCTTCTATGGTGTAATGGTTCCAGCCAGAAAATTCTCTGGGGGGTTGAGAAATGTTCCACTTTCTAAGGGTGCTAACAAGAACCCACCCAGGGGGCTCTACCAAGAACCTTTTTATAATCCAGGGGTTTTATCTAGAACACAGTCAAGGGAGTCTACTAAGAACCTTTTTAATTTGCAATAGTTTTATCTAGAACACAACTAGGGATTTCTACCAGGAATCACTTTATTTTCCAAGGAATTTAGCTAGAATGCACCCAAGGGGGATTTACAGAGAACCCTTTTACAGAGCAAAGAACCCATGATGAAAGAGTTCTTCAAGTATTTCAACGATCCTTGAGGAACTCTGTCTTCCAAAAAGGGTTATCTGGATGAAAAGGGTTTTTAATGGAACCCCTAGCTGTACAAAGAACCCTTGATGAACCCTTTCTTCAAATAAGAGTTCTTCTGAAGCAAATGGTTCTGGGTGGAACTTTAACCCTTCAGGAAGAACCCTTTTGGAGTGCACACTGGGCTGGCCAGGTGTACATCAGTGCAAAAGTGGACATGCATATTTGCGCCTTAAATTACAGCAAGCTACACTGAACTGCTGGTCATGCTGGCCTGCTTATGCATCAACCACAATAGCTGGGGCCACGTGACATATGAAATACATCATGCCTGCTGCTGCTACTGTGTGAAAATGGCCCGAGAAGCTGGCAGGCTGAGTGGAGGAGTCACAGAGAACCACTTAGCGGCTACGCTAGGCTAATCAGAGGTGAGAGGTCAGCGCCAAACTGTGTGTGCTTAACCCCTACACTTCCTGGAAACTGTGCTCTCTGGAGGAGGATGAAGAGACGACGAGCGCACATTTTCCACAGCTCGGGAATCCCTGAGGCTCAGGGGACTGGACGTTATCCCTCTTTTTTCTCTTCATTTTTTTTTCCAGTCTCTCTTTCCCCCCGCTCTCACCACTTTCAATGAGCTGCATCATTACCAGCAGATTTAAAGACAGAGCAGACGAGGAGCAACACAGGGAAAGTGAGGGGGCACGGGTGGGTTACGGGGGGCATGTTTGTGTCGGTTATGCACTGGTGTCAGCAGGGAGACAGATTGGAGAAGTATTTCCTTGCCTGTCAGAGGAAAAGGCCCTCTCACAGGAGGGCTCAGACATCATAAATCCTCTGTGATTCTTTCCATGCCACACTCTCTCTACTTCTCTGAGCCCGTTTTCTAGCTGTCGTGTTGAAAACAATCTGATTCATAATTTCCCCTGAGTGGCTCTCTGAATTAGCCCCTCACACAACTTAGCAGACCTCACTTTCACACGGTCTCTATTCATCAGCATCTGCGGTCACACACTCTAAACCTACAGCAACCTCCAGGCTTGTCCGGCGGCTACGCTGGACTGTCTCCGCTGATACTTCATTAAGCTCAAACGGTGCCATTTATCTCTGGGATTCTGTCATGTATTACTATGTTAAGTACTATGTTCAAGTACTGTTTTATGGGGATTTTATTGTGAAATACAATAGACACCCATACACCCACTTAGACTCTTTCACACGCTCTCACTTGGCTCTATATATATTCTTCCATCAAAAGCAGTGCAGCCCTGATCATTAACATTCTTACATTGAAGGGCAGTTTTATCACTCCAACCACACGAAGGAGCCGCTCCCTTTGAAGTCGAGTTATAGCCGGCATCGGCTCGGTGTTCGTGCTAACTGCAGGATGTCTAACTGCTGCTAATCTAATGAGAAATCTGTCACTGTGTTCACAGCGATTGACACTATCCAAAAAGGATGGGAAAAAAATAGTTGCAGCTGTATCTGAGAGCGAGTGAGGCACTGTGCATCTGCTAAGTATCTGATTTACACCCTCAACTCTGGATTAGTTCACTCATCTGGCCATGCACGTTCCTCAGATGCTTTGTTGGATGGGGGAATCCCACAGCATGAAGCCCTCCTGCAACAGTTATAGCTTACAAGTACTGTTCACCCTTGCACATAAGACAAAATAATATAAAAACTTCATCTAAACAGATACATGGGTGCCAGCCAGTGTTTATTTATACTGCACATGACTGCCCTCTTCTGGTCTCAGTGAATTCTAGTCTATGATTTGATTTGCTTTAACTTTTAAGCATTAAAGGAAGAATTTGCATGTTATTATTACTTATTTATTGTAATCAATATAATAGTTTCCATCCTGATTGAAGTATTTATGTCCTTTCTGCATTTGAATTTCTTTATTTTACAGTTTAGGTTCAGATTAAGGGGAAGACAGGGATAGTTGCAGATTTTGTTTGTCCAATCATGATCTGGCTGTTTCTATGGCCCAATCCCAATGTCAACCCTCACAGACTTTCAGACTTTGAGGCATGTTTCTGATATGTCTGCAAGGGCTTCGGGCTGTCCCACTGGCAAATCATCAGGTCCATGTCCACAAAGGCTCTCTCACACACATTTGAAGACTTTATGCAGACTTTCCCTGGGGGAATTACCCACAGTTCATACTGTTACCATGGGAGACCCAGAAGCTTTTTAGAAAAAAGGGCTCATGGATGATTGCATTTTGATAAATTTCATTATTCTATATGGAAAGTTTTTTTTATCCACAAATAGAAATTTTCTAAATCTCTGCATGAGGTTTAGCTTCTCCTCAACTGAATTCTCTACTTAAATTGCTCAGTTTATTAAACAACAATAAAAGTAATAATCTTTTGAATATTAATAAACTTTTGGCCCTGTTTTTAATTCTTATGTAACTGTCTTTTAATATTTACAATTTATGTTATTCATATGTATTTGTGTCATGTACATTTGATTTGTATGTGCTACTGTTGTTTATCAGACTGTGTATTATCTTTTTTGATGATTAAAAATATTCAAAAAAATATTTTTAACAGTAACAGAAACACTAGAAAAAGAAGATTTACGTCTACAATTGTACTATTTATACCATTTTGGGCCCTTGGTGTCTCTCGCATTTTTAAGCAGTACCAGGTGATGTCCATCTGTGAGGGTTCGGGGCTTAAAGTGATACTCCACTTTGTGAGAATAAGCCATTTTGTATGTACTCACCCCTATGCCGATGTGATGATAAATGAAGGTCTTCAGTTCATAAAACAATCCTGGAGTTTCAGCAGAAAACAGGGTAGCAGCCTCATCCAGTACAATGGCAGTGAATGGTGACCACGGATAAAACGTTAAAAAAAGAACACAAAACAAACACAAAATGTCTCCATCCTGCTTGTGTGGTGTAATCCAAGTGTCCGCGAGCCGCGACATTAAAAATTAATCGCAAAAGACGCCATTTACGCCATGTTTTTAGCAGAAATATCAACTGTAGCATGTAGCCGGTAGGATGTAAACATGGCGTCGATCTCGCAAGACTTCGTATATATCTTAATGGACGCACGTGCGGAAGTCTCGCGAGATCGA
>JAJHUR010073262.1:0-21207 GCA_027495735.1 Lutjanus campechanus
CTAAAGCTCACAATTAAGAAGCTGGAACTATGCAATATTATGTTTTAGCTTGAAAAATGTATTATCATTAGTCAATTACCAAACAGATGCCGGTCTCTCTTTTTGACTGACAAATAAATTAATTAAATAATTGCTTCAACTCTAATAAATGTAGCAGACCAGCCAGAGCTGAGTAGATTTAACTGGCAGCTGACACTAGAACAACCCTCTGTGTATACTGCAGAGTATAAGTTTTCATACATATGCTAAGGCAAACAGTACCTAAAAAAGCAAACAGACAGCCACTCTTAGACACACATGTAATCTATGCAATCTGTCAGTGGTCAAAATGGCATTATCTATACATCTCAAAGCTTCATAATACAATTGAATAGCCATGAAAGTCGACAAACCAGCCTCTGAGGCATCAGCAAACAAGCCAAAACATAACAGCTTAATTAAACTGCATATACCATCCAACAAATACAAATGTTGAACTAGAATAGAATTGAACATGCCTTTTCAGTTCAGTTCAACTAAATCTTTCCCAGAGGTCCTTTCCTTTCTGAGACCTGTGAATGATGCGTTGCTATGGCAACACAAAGAGTGCAGACACATTAGGGAAACTTCATGTAAGGTCAAATGTGTGCTGAAAACATAAACAGTACAGATAGCAGGCACTGAATTGGTAGTTTCCCTCAGTGGAATTCATCTATTATTCTTTGTTTTATTTACACCTGCCTACCATGAAAAAGACTTACAATTTTAAAAAAAGATTCTAGTTTTGTGTTCAGACTGTCCACACAACGCTCATTTTTCATTCTAAAAAACCTTCCTCACACCACTGCTACTGTACTGTGGAAGCTAACGTTGTTCTAGCTAGGTCTGCAGGACGCCCTAGCGTACATGTTTGAGCTTTTGAATGCTCTAAAATAATATAATACTATTTTCATATACAACATCAAAGCAACTACTTAACATTACTTACTTTTGCCACTGGGTGCCAGCCACTGCACTTGAAATTAATAACTAGCTAATATTAGTGTTCATTCAGCTTATGAGCAAACAGCTAAGTTAGCTACTGCTGGCCACATAACATTAACTTGCAACGGTGTACAAACACAGGTAACAAGCAACTTCTTCTTGTTCCCCCTGGGTTTTGTTTGGAGAACATTTAAGCCTCCATTCTCACCAACGCACCAGCGCGTTAACATTATATTGGAGTTGGCTATTCAAAGAAGCCACTAGCTAATGCAACAACAACAACAGTCTTTAAGTTGAAACAAAGGTATTCTAGTCTGTGAGAGGTGCTTCATTCTGTTCTTCTCAGGCAGTTCTCACCTTTTCTGTGCAGGACAAACGGTGAGAGACAGCAGTACAGTGTTTTGAGTGGTGGGTTATGGCGCCACAGCCTTTGTTGCCAAAAGTTAGCTAGTGCTACCTGCTCAATGATGATAAATGGGAAGATACTAATGTCAATAACAAAACAAAGAAATGTTTTTTTCACTGGTTTATGTATTAACGATATTCATCTGACAAGTACAATATACAAATGTTATGTAGGACTAATTCATCTTCATATAATAGGAGCTAAGGTTGTCCAAAGTATCAATACTTTTTCAATACCAACAATTTAGCCTACAATATCAATTAATTATAGTATTGAAAATACCAAAGCTATATACAAATATGCAAGTGCTAAAGAGTTCAGTCTGCCTGAAATTTTACTTGATGCAAAACCAGTGTTCAGTGACTTTTTCTGTGCCAGTACTGTGTGCAGATTGATATCCTATTTTGTGTGCCTTGGATATTTTTTTTCTTTTTGCTACGGCATCGAAAGAGGTATCAGAGGTATAATTTTTTATACTACTATTGAATCAAAGTTTGAATTCTAGTACTGTGAAAACTCTAATAGCATCTACTGTGGTGTGTGGACTTTGGTGGTGTTCCCTGAAATTAGGTCAACAACAGTTCTGACTGAACTAATACTTTTTGGCATCATCTCTCCCTCATTTTAGTCAGTGCCCAGACCTCTGGAGCATGCTGAACATGAGTTTTCTTTTCTCCGATCCACTTCAAAAGTCCTGCATTACCTGTAGAGGGCAGTAGTCGTTTTCAAACAGCTTTATGGGAATAAATAAAATAAATAATAACTATGATTTTGTATTTTAGAATGAAAAATTCTAACAGTATCCACAATGCCAAGGCCCTGACACCGCAGGCAGGTAAAGGGAGTTCTGCCATCAATAATTTTAGTTTTCACACCTGTGATTTTGTTCCTGTGACATGTCAAAATGTCAGGTGTTATGACCCCTCCCTTTTTGTTTCAGTGACAAACCTGTTCTCTCTTGCAGGAGCCTGCAGTCAGGAAGACACCTAATGTGGTGGTGCCTTTTGCCTCCACCAAGGTGCTAACCCCTCGTCTCCACTCCATTTTTCTATTTGGTTTGACATTTTATTGCCTTCAACACTCATCCATACTTTCCACCCTACTACTGATGTATTTACTCTCCATATCCCATGCTCGTCTCTTGTAAATAGTATGTTTGTTTTTATTTATAATAAAACACATTAATGGCACTTTAATTTAGCCTGTATCCTCCTCTTCATCAACTGCTGCTCAGCCGTTTAGTGGTTCTAAAGTATAAGAAATTCTTTGTTTATAACCCTCTGTTAATGGTTCTGATATCACAATCATGAATTTAATCATGTTGACTATTGTAGTTCCCTCTTAAACTTAAACTGATGTACTAATCATGGTACTGTGAGATTAAATGAAAAACTATTTCTCACAATTGTTCAGAAATCTAACACACTCATGCGATAGGTTATGTCACAAAGTGAGATCAAAAAGTAAATGATTCAGGGTCACACACTTCTGTTTCCTTACCAGTAGCCCCCATTCCCAAGTTTGCCTGTCACCTCTATTAGCAAAAGGAAAATTCTTATAATTTGAAGTAGTCAGTGTTATTATGTGACTTTTTTCACACTATTATGTGTAAATAACTGAATACTGTATGCTCAAGTGTTTAGAACAGCCAAATGAAGTAAAGCAAAACAAGGACTGATTAACTTAAATCAAGCTTAATGCCCAAGAACACTCAAACTGCTTATCAGTTGTTTAAAATACAGTCCTTTACGGTCTTAAGGTTGTCATGGTGACTGACTTTAGACGTCAGTGGAGCTGGAGAAAAACTTTGCTGACGTGTATGAACCACAGCAACAAGAATTAACTAGAATCACCGTTACAATAAGACATGTGTTGTGTATTATTGTTTGTTTTGTGAAAACACAAAATACTTGTTTTTCTTGGCTGAAAATAAAACTCTTCCTGCACTACAGAAATCACTGTTATTCTCTTAAAACAGGTTGCATTCAACATAGGAACACATAACAAACTGTTTAAATTGATATAAATTGGAAATTGGTGTAGTTTTTAGTGTTGCAGCATCCCTGCATACAAGTTCAAGACTTCTAATGCAACACTGAAAAAGTAAAAGTGTTATCTTCACAAAATCTCTGTGATAGGTTAAACATCACAGAGTGAAGATAGCAGATATTCTGTTAAGTTTCATACAGTAGAAATTGTGTATCTATAGCTGCATAAGCAAGACCTTGAAAAACTGCACCAACTATCAGCTTACAAGGCGGAAGAATAACAAAGAGCAAGATTCCATATTGAATTGGCTTCTTTTCTACATCTAATGTAGGTATATTCAATTTTCTTCTCACAGCAAGGATGTGACCATTCAGCAAGCATTATTGACAACACTTGTGTGGATGTGCAGGGCTTTTAAGTTAAACAAAAAAAAAAAAAAGGACAATGACTCGAGAGGACTGTTTTAACTCACTGGGAACTCCGGAGACAAGGCGAAGGGGTCGTAGCACGCGAAAGGCTCGGAGGGCCTTGACATCAAACCCACCAGGTTTGCCTCCAGACTGGCTGCCAGAGTCAGCGTCTTTGGTTATCATCTCCAGAACTACACTGAACAACCTGGAGAGGAGAGAAGGAGAAGGGCAACGGCGGGAGAGGAGACGTAAAAGGGAGAGGGAGGCAGAACAGTGACAGAGATGTCATGAAAACAGAGCAAAAAAAATAAATAAAAGCAAAAAAGACAGAAAGCAAAGAACAAAGCCATGTGTCCTCTTTGTACTTGTCTCTGTGTACATGCACCTGTGTGTGCGTGTGTGCAAGTGTGTGCTTATATACATGCTTTATGTGTGTGTGTCCTTTATGTCTGTGTGTATTTACCTTTAGTTTTTCACACCTCATCACAGTTTACATTGAAGTCCTACTGAGGCCAGGTGGTCTACTGATAAACAGTTTCTCTCAACAAGGCCGTGTGTGTGTGTGTGTACATGTGTATGCATGTGTGTGTATCTATGGTTGTGCATGCGCACACAACATCACTGTCATCTTGCAACTGGACATGATGAGAATAATAAGCTGGTGATCCACGCAAATGATAGGCAGGTATGTGGTGAGTTAAAGGAATAGTTTGGATTATTTGAGGCGGGGTTGTATAAGGAACTTATCAATTGTCACAGTATTTGCTACAATAGATGATGTTCAGCACCCCCCCTGTTGGGGGGGTCTGCCTGAAAAGATCAATATCAGTTTAAGTGCATACTATTTTTTGAATATTTTCAATATTTGTACTTTACTTTGCCATCAGACAGCTCAGGATGGGAAACTATTGTTGTACAAGCCAAATGCCGCTCTCTTCAAACCAATCAAACCCCATGGGTGAATCATCATTTTTACTTTGCAGTATAGGGAAGTTGCTGTTATAACGCTGCTTTGATCTGTTCATTTATTGGTGTTATTATGTGACTTTGGTGTTCCAAAAGGATAGTCCAGATTCACAAAAGTCACACAGCAACACAAACAACAGACTGACAGTTTGAGGCAGCAGTAGACCAGTAACTCCCTTCTTCAGCGAGGTAAAATGACTGATTTCACCCATGGAGTTTGGTTGATTTGGAGAGAGAAATATTTGACTTGTTTAACAGTGATTTCCCATTGGAAAAGGATGTCTGACAGCTAAAATATATTATATTGCTGACTATGTGCACAGCATTACATAGCTGAGCTTCTGTGCTGGATCTCCTCTCTGCTTCTCCAGACTGGGGGCGTGCTAACCAGCATCTACTGAAGATAATAAACTGACTATCATGCAGCCACACCTTAAATAATCCTAACTATCCTTTGTTTCCAGATGCGTGTGTTTATGTGATTGTGTGTCAAAGTACATGGGAAATGATATGAGTGATAGTGTACATGGTTTAAGCTTTAGTGTGTGTAAGAAATACTGTGCGTGAGTGTGTGTTTGTCTGCCTTTGATTCTCTGTATCTTTATGTACACCTTATGTGCTACCCCTATGAACTCACCCCACAATGACGATAACAAAGTCCAGCATGTTCCAGCCGTTTCTGACATAGGAGTTTTGGTGCATGACCAGGCCGTAGGCAATAATCTTCAGAAATGTCTCTATAGTGAAAATGATCAGGAAGGCATATTCTACTGTTTCCTGTACAGAGGGGAAGGAAGGACGAACAGTCGGGAGGGAGAGAGGGAGAGAGAAAAGAAGGAGAAAGTTTATTCATCTTCAACTTGACCTAATCTTTACCAACAAAGTTCACTGTGAGCTGAATAATGTGCATGGGGGTTGCCAAAATAAGAGGCAATGAGGCAAACAGGTATAATGCATAATAACAAAGAAAAAAAAATTTCCTGGTTACCACAACAGTTGGCATGGCAACTGGTTTTCTTTTTCTTACAAAGCAAGTGAAAAAGTATCTTTGACTCGACTTTGATCAGATCCACAGCCTCATGACTCCTGCTGACTTACAGTAAAAACGGGTCTGTAATAAAGAATGAACTGCTGTTATGTGTAACGAATGACAGACTCACACAGCTTTGCCACGATACACTCAATTTCAATGCTAATCCAGTCCTCTTGCAAAAACCTAAATTAGACATAAAACTTCTATGCTTTGGCAAATGTCTCCTGTAAGCTGAGATTTGATTTGCATATCACCTCTAGAGGACATGCCGACTGAATTTCTGAAAAGCTGAGAGAGAATAGTGGCCAGTGAAAATAGACTGCAGCAGTCAAACAGTGTTAAACAGAAATCCAACATGTCTTACACTGAATCCCAGACCACCTCAGCTGGGAGAGCAAAAATATAGATTTGTTTTCCTGGCAAAGATAACAAACATTGGTGCTGGGGACATAAATAATCAGATAGAGTTTTCTGCATTGATTGATTAATCAAATTGTCAGCTCAGTGGCATTTACAGAAACATACTTGCTTTTGACTATGTGTTTGCATATGCACCTTATCATCATCACGCAGCCTGGTAAAATACATTTGTGTGTATCTCTGTACATGCATGTTATTACACCCCTCATGTGTGTATGCTGCAGTTCCTTCCTGGCTACTTTTGAGAAGTGTAAAAACAAAAATTTACAAATGGGATATTTACTGATGTATTTTATGTTGTAGAACAAAACATGAAAACCTCTTCAGCTTGTGTTGACCACAGTGAAAGTGACTTTAAAGCAGCAATAAATGTGTGTTTCTGAGTTTGTCACACTACAGAAACATGTGTTATTAACCACCCAGCCAAATTTGAATGATTAAAAAAATCACTAGGTGTATAAAATTAGGTCTCAAAATCATGAAAAAATTATCAATTTTTTTCTGCTCTGAAATGCTGGGGGTGTGTCTGCTCTGCTGTCTCAGTGTCAAACACCACTACAACCTGAAAATGACCTGAACCATGGATGCTCTGTCTAACGGCTTTAGTGGAAATGTCCAGACATGTTTGAGCCACCAGAACCAGAGGCTGGTGACAGGATGGTACTGCTTTTCTGTGTCAAGATGTTGGAGCTGAAGTGAAATGCTGCGCTGATTTGCACTGGGAGAGTTGCTGAAGGTATGTTCATAACTGAAGGTGAGGGCGGGTGAAAAGAGGACAGCAGGGTGGTGTTGTTTGTGGTGCTTATATAGCAGTCGAACTCCACAGTTCAGTAGTTCTCAGTCTTTTAACATGTTTTCAGCAACTACGTTCTAACATGTATAATGTGTTTAGAAGTCCTTTACGCCGGGTTCACATCGGACGCCGAAGCGTCGCGAAGCGCCGCGGAACGGACTTCGGTTCCTTTCGGCGCCCATGTTAAACAATGGTGTAGTTCACACTAGAGGCGCCGCGCCGCGAAGCGCCGCGATCGCGCGCGGCCTGCACGAATGGTTTCGGCGTCTGCTCTATTTTGTTCGCGAGCCGCGAGCGATCGCGTCAATCTTGGCAGGAAGTCACCCAAAGAAAAACGAGATAATCCAGTGAATTTTCAAAATAAAGCAATTTTCAAAATAAAACACAGCGATTGACTAATGTTATAGTTGTGTGCGTTCAATGTATTTGTCAGTATCTTAACATAGCGTGCGAGAGGTTAAAACACACACACACACACACACACACACACACAGAGAGACGGTGAGGCTGGCTGCAGGAGGTGGGGGTGGGGTGTCAAGACAAACGGGGAGAGCGAGAGCGAGAGTGAGGGGCAGAGACTGTTGCCAATGCAATTGGATCAACAAGTAAGTATAGCCTATTGTTTGAATCAAAAGGTGTCCCACAAGTTCTGTGCAAATTCAAGTGCCCTCTTGAGATTGTGAAATATATGGCCTCTGTAGATTAAATAATGGCCTAGATATTCAACACTGTGTGACCAAACTTAGCTATTACTTTCATTCACGGATAAATAAAAGAAGTGGACAAACTGGGTACAGTCAGGAAAACATGGCATTATAATTTTATGAGGTTATTTACTTATCCATGATGTCAAAAGCAGCTCTAAACAACAGCTGAGGAGCAGAAGCGCTTGACAACCATCGCGGAGAAATGCGCGTCTGGTATGAACAGGAGGGCTGCGGCGAGCTCACGATTTTCGGCGGCGCTCCGCTTCGCGGCGCTTCGGCGTCCGGTCTGAGCAAGGCGTTAGAGGGACTTCAAGGCTTAAAGTTATGCATAATCAAGGCCGTGCCCACTTTGTGTGACAAGTGGGTTCTGTCACAGGTGGCTAGCCGCTAGGTAGCCACCTGTGTCAGACACTGCAGAGACAGCCTCCACACTGAGAGCTCCACAATGACTCTTTAGAAACCTAATGGTGATGGAGATGTCGTTCATGCTTTACACAGTCTGTGGTAATAAAGCTGGGTGATGTAGCAGGTCTGAATCCATTAACCCAGTTTTAACAGATATGGCAGGGAGAAAATATGAAGGGCAAAAAATGACATAAGCATACATAAAAACATAAATAAATGAAAAAAATATAGAAATAACCCTTTTATGCGTATGTAATTTTCTGTCCCTTCATAAGCAAAAGGGAAGAGAGAAAAATAATGAATACATCAGGTCAGAAATTTACATGAAAGGAAGGAACTGAATCTCATGAGTGGGTGGAGTAAATGTGTATACGTAAGTGTAAGTGTGTCATCCTGACCCATTTTCTGAGTAGGCACCTCAATACAACGTTGGTTTGGTCCACGTTTTATGAGCCTTGAGATTCAAATACAAGACATATATGCAACCATTTTATTTATCAAAGAACAAAAACACAAAATTTCATGAATAAGATAGTTTCATTATCCACAATGTGTCTTTCACTACAAACTAATGTAGACCTTTGATGATTATTAGAAGAAAGATGTGTTTTCTGCAGACATGGACACATTCTGGTTCAGCCTAGAGGATAAAAATATCCACATGTATGCAATTTACCTCCTGTGCATGTCTTCTTCTGTAGTTTAAGATATATGTGTCTTCAGTCAGTGAGTTTTCACTGATGCTGTAAGGACTCAAAACATATCATCTTTTTTCTTGATTTATTTACACGGTTCTTTCTTTATTTCTTGAGCAAGTTTCACGGTCAAACTGTAGCGTTCACAGAAAAAATCCTTTTAAACCTCATATAAGAACTTTAAACAATCATGGTTGTCATTTTCTAAGCAGAGCTAGAACTCATAGGATATCTTTTGAGAGCCCAAGGTTTTCATCCAGCAGCATTGTGAGACATGTAACACTGGCCTTTTATTGAGGCATGTGGGTGGAGATGACCTGTATGAAATTATAGCTCCTATGCCTTGGACCACATTATGATGCATTCACTGACCCTCATAAACACAGCACCGGAAGCACATCAGCAGTTTGGAATTAAAAAAAAGAACTGTGAATAAACACATACAAAAAAATAATCAGAACAAAATCCAAGGTAAAATATGCCACAGTATTGCCTGCACTGTTTGATTGACAGATGATTTGTGGGAAATGCAGTGCAGAAACACCAAAGCAACCACTTAAGCAACAAAGATATTTCAGGGCCAGAAAAAGAAACGTCATCTCAAAGATGGAAACTCTTCAGTCATACTGTATGTCCTGCTGGATCATCAGCATGTTTCCATGGTAACAGGGTGTCTGGTAATGGAAACAGGTCCCTGAATTTGGACATTTCCACACACATCTATTTATTGTGCTTACACATTATTTCACTTTCTCACCTCCACTTTCCTTCTCTCTCACAGAAACACCGTTCCCTCTCCTACGTATCTCACTTCTCTCTCTGTCTCTCCCACACACAAACTCTCCGTCTCTTTCTCTCTCTGTCTGCCTCCCTCAATGCAAAAGGTTAGTGAGTCGGCAGGTTTTAAGGCCCATTAAGCTAAGCACTTCTCCTGTTGATTTAAAGGACACAAACACATAAAGTGCACACGGGCAGCGTGCACGAAGACACATTCATGCGCACCCAAAGTCGACAACAGTGACACGCGTGCTCAGACTTCACACCCACACGCGCGGGCAGAGAGACCTGCAGTAGTACACACACTTCTGAGAGGCAGCAAGCCAACCAGACAGACAGTTTCACACAGGGATTATAAACGCTCCTGGCAATGGTGACTTAGACACAGCCACAGTTGGGACGACATGACTGCATTGCATTCAGTCTGATTTAATTTCTTCTTCATTTCAGGCAAATGCAGGCTTTCATTTATTTCCATAAAGTATATAAATGAATTCACAAATCTCTTTAAATTTGCTTGAGCCACAATGACATCACAATGGACATCAAGTGTGCACATATTTTTAACCATGCTAGGAGCAGGGCTCTAGAGATGGAAATGTCTGTTTACAACTTTGGTCCAGACTGCAATACCTCAACAATTATAAGTTAGAAGCCTTGAAACTTTGTACAGACAGCCATGATTCTTACAGGATGAATCCTACTAACTTTCGTGATCCGCTGACATTTCATCCAGTGTCACCATGAGGTTAAGATCTGTGTCACAAAAACAATTTTAATGGTTGCCATGAAATTTGGTGGTCCACAGAGAGAGAGAGAGAGAGAAAGACAGAATAGTAATGACATTCATCCCTTAACTTTTTTCCTACCATGACCATCAGGTCAAAATTTTTATTTGTCTGATATCATGACTAAATACCAGCAAAACATTGCCATGAACCTCAGCTGTTAACAGGCAACATGCTGCATAAAAGTGAGCACATTATCTCTGCTAAACATCAGCATGTGCCTGTGTTGTGGCTTTAGTTTGATGAAACTGATGTTTATGTTACATGTCTGGATGTTTCTAAGAGATGTTTATAAGTTAATAATCTATGTCCTAGATTCTCAAACTGGTGGTTCACAAGGTCTATCTAGTGGTATGTGGAGGAATGAGAAAAATATATTTTTTAATGACATAAATTAACATATAAACATATAATAGTTTTGGACAGAACTAGACTAGTTGGGAAACAAAATTTTGAATAAAAATACATATAATATCACTGAATTGTAATTCAAAAGAAGTTTTGTCTTTCCTTTGTTTATACCAGCTTGCTACATGGTCACAATCAGACACGCACAATAATATGTCATCCATGATTACTGGTAGTTACAAGCTAAATTGTAATGGCAAGATAGTAAGTGATGGTAAAATGTTTCAAAAACACTGAAACTGTGGCTTCAATTATGAAGAGAAGTGCAGATCAGGAGGAGAATTTTCCAAGCAGATGATAATGAAGTGGGTGAACGAAACACAAATGCTGGAGGCTACTTAAGACGCGCCACAGCAACTGCTAGCACAAAATGGCGCAGTAATTTGGTTCTTAGAGAGCTCAGTATTTTCTGATGTGGTACACGGTGTAGAACGTTTGAGAAACACTGATCTATGTGATGTGATAAATACTGAGTTAAAAGAAAACTATACATTTAGAAACAGGGTTCTCTGTTCTTCGTAATGCAGTTGAAGTTCAGACTGATTTTAAAAGCACAGCATTGTGTTACCTCAAAACAATTACAACTAACGTGATGAATCACGCAGTTCAAGCAGTCTGCCATTTGATGTACCTATCTTACAAGCCTTCCTTTAGGGAAACAGTTCAGCAAAAAAGGATACATTTAGTCTACAAAAATACTCAGCAATAACGTAAAATATTCCTGATTCTTTGATTCTTAATCAATGGGCCAACACTTGCAAAATCACTGCTGCGGTCATTTTATGCTGCAGAAGATCCCAGATGCTTCCGATGAGCAACTCAGCCGCTGTGTAAATATTGATTTTCCTACAATGGTGTTGTCTTTGTCTTGTCCTAATAGTTAACTGGTGTAAACTGGTGTGTGCCATGACAGTAGCGGGGTGATGACCTGTTAAGGTCAACAAGCGTCACGTCTCATAGCTGTTTTACACTGATAAGAGCCTCCGAAGCACACATGAACACACACCTGCCTCCATCCAATTTAACATTCTTGTTCCATCCTCCTGTTGTTTGCATAAGTCTGAAATGTCCGCTTCTCTGCTTAGTCAACAGCTGACAAACTGTGCATGTGTGTGTATGTGTGGTTCAGTCAACTGTATTCAGGTGATGACCCAGGAGCAGAGCTGATAATCAACAGGGACGTTTCTGAAGAATGGAGATTACTGCAGGACAATGGAGATGATAAATAGCACATGATCGTACTTGACATGCATGCAGAACTGCACACATAGTAGAAACAATGCAGATGGAAGATGAGGAAATTACATGAATACCTAACACTTGATTTGATTTGATTGAGTTGATACAGTGAAAACTGGGGCGGAAAGCTGCAATATCCATGTTTAATACATTACTGATTTAAATTTTTTTAAAGGGTAGGACTTGATAAGTATTCACTTCTTCCTGTGCCTTTTCAGGCGTGAATTAATCATTTGTTTATTTATGTTGTTTTCCATAAGGAAATTTAAATCTTTTAACTGTATCACATTTTACCTCCAGATGTTCCTGTTTTAGCTGATTCATACACCTAAAATTTTAACTGGTTTTATTTATTATTAAGGTTTTATTTATTCTTGAAGTTTTATTGTGGCTTTTATTGCGTTTTTACCCCTTGTTGCCTCTTTGTGTAAGTTTCTCATTTGTTCTTTGTGTGTAGGAGCTTTTGTTGTATTGTTTTACTCGGCTACATCATAAATCTGGTCTCCACCTCAATGTATTTCCAAGTTAAAATAAAGGTTGACTGAATTGTGAACTTGTATGTTAGCTGTTAATTTTATTGGCTATTCTTGTTTTGTTTTTTTCTTATGCATTTTTTTATGTTTAAATAAAATCTAACCTTAAAAAAATCTAACAAACCCGTCAAGTATTCAAAAACAATAGACACTGCCTTCATTCACAGGCTTGCAGTAATAGTAACAGAGGCATACTGTGTTTCATAATTCAGTTTGTGACTCATTGTTGAATATTTACAACAAATGATACCTATTCTGTGTTTTAAGACATGTTTGTGATGAAGACGTACATAAAATTAAAAAATTAAAAATCTGTACTTCAGTATTACACACATTTACCATTACTACACCCTAAACCCTACTCTCTGATGGTACAAATACAAGATAAACTCTTTTTTTTTCAGCCATCACAAAGTGAAATAAAATCTCTGACAGAATGAAACATGGAGACACAATGCTTCCAGAACAAGTGCAGCAAACAGCAGCTTTCAGAGAGCAGGTGAGTTTGTACAACGCTGTTAATGAAAACAAAACACTTCCTGCAGCTGCTTCACATTAAAAGCTTTCCATTGAAAAGGAGCGGATTATGGCTTTACTGTGAAGCAGCTGCAGGAAGAGCTGTAAATCAATGTGCGCAGCTCAGTCTGAGTTTATTTTAGTTTTAACTAGGGATGCACAGTAAATATCAGGGATGGAAACTGGAAATATATATTATAATTTATTGTCGCAAATAATTAAACTATGGCCAATAACTATCAACTATAATAATATCTGATTTGACAGATTATGTCAAAGCATTTCATTTCAATTCTTAGGCAAAAAGCTAACATTTGAGGCATAACTGTTGTATGTTTTTGTTGTAATAATGATGTAAGTTGCTCACTACATCTTAGCCTTTCTTGTCATCAGGTGTGCATAAACTGCAGACTATATGAACTTCTTTTTAAAATCCAAAAATTGATGAATTTATTGGTGACCTTATCAGTATTGGCCATGACAAGCAGGTAATGTACATATTTTTAACAACATAAACACACCATGTTTTTAATTTCTTAGTATAAATACATAAACATTCTTGTACGAGGTAATGAGGTAAATAAAAAAACATATAATTTCAGCCTGGGACAGATCCAGTCCCGCCATTTCTCTAATTCAGCAAAATAAATGGAGACCCATCAAAAATTCATTTTGCATTTAAGTCCATTGTTTTGGAAACACTGTGCTCCAATCCACCCTGCAGGGGACAACAGTGGATTCAACTGAGGCAAAAAAGTAGTAGTAGCTCTGCCTAATTCCATATGTTATGACAGCTATAATACACATGGCATGATGTTACATAATACATATTAAATCCCTTTTTATTTTTCACATCTCCAGCAGGTTCCTGGATAGAAAGTGAGTGTGAGAGTAACACGTGGCAGAGCCCTGATGCTGTTTCTGTGTGACAGAATTGGAGTGGGGTCAAGTGTTGACTCAGAGGAGGTGGGGAGAGAGACGACAAGTGGCTCCCGCACTGTGTCAACCCTCTTCTCTAGATGAGCCTTTGTTCTGTTGGAACTGGGGAGGAGACTGGGAAATGTAATTCCCATACTGGTATACTGAGGCGCTGGGGAGCTGTTTGTGTTGTTTCATGCAAGCTGCCTCTCAAAAAGATAAATGAAACGGTTCAAGTGATTGGTTATTCTTGTTTCCATGTGTCCGTGCCCAGTGAAGAATGCTGCACCAGTGCATGGTGGTAATCTTCTTCTGTGCTTGTAGTACAGCTGTGGTAGGGATAACGTTGCCATGGAAATCAGGCTTGTTTCATGTGTGGGCAGAGAATGAGACTTGAAGTTGGGATACTCAAGAAAACTGCCTCTGGTACAGTATACCTGTCAGATAAATAGAAGTTTTCACTGATGCGCTGCAGTGAATGCTCAAGATATATAAAACATTATAATTCTTACCTTTAAATCTAAGCAGCACCCACAGACGAGAGAGCTGTGTCAAAGATACCTTACATAGGTTCACAGTTCACAGTTTGTTTGAATTTAAAAAATACATTTTCTAGTTTTTTACACTATTTACAATAAATTTGTTCTCTGAAAGTATTTATTGAAGTAGCAGGAGTACTGATGTTCTCCTTCAGCTTTCTCTCACAGTCCAAAGACATGCAACATAACAGGTTAATTGGTGACTCTAAATTGCCCGTAGGTGTGAATGTGAGAGTGAATTGTTGTTTGTCTCCATATATCAGCCCTGCGATGAACTGGTGACTTGTCCAGGGTGTACCCTGCCTCTTGCCCAATGTCATAGGCTCCAGCCCCGTGACTCTTCAAGGATAAGCGGTTATGAACAATGAATGAATGTTTTTATAAGTGTGTAATCATCTAAAAAGAAGAAATATGGAAAAACACTACATCCATGTTTTTATGCAGTAGTTTCTTGCTACTGGCTACATTTGTAGTGAAGGCAGACTAAGTGTATTTGTCCTCCTTTCTCTTTTAAACCTTTATGCCTTCCATGGCTTTAAGATGTGTTTACCCTCCACTAACCACAGCATGACACAGGCACACAAAGCAGAGACAAAACGAAGCAGCTTAATTGATTTAAGGAGGAGCAGTGCGTCCTGTAAGCTCCTAAATCCCCTGTTTTGGGAGCTGGACAAGAAATTTTGGTTGCTGAAGCCAAGAGAGCTCGCAGTCTCTGTACAGAGGACGGACAAAATGTCCTAAATGATGTTTTTCGGATGCACTGGAGCATGTTCTCAGTCAGGAGGAGTCAATAACTGTTCGTGCGGCTTGGGTTAAAAACAGTCAGAGAGAGTTGTGCCGTGAATATGAAGAGATTTCAGGGTCCTGCTACATGCCAGAGAGCCTTATCATCTCTATTATCATGGCTTTAATGATTGACCTATTACCCTGGTTCAACAGTCACAACATGAATGGGAACGTCTCCCGAATTATTTTCCTAATAAATAAATGGCTCGTTTTATCATATTACTATAGTTGTTACTGAGGTTCAGGAGTTCAGAAGGGAAGCGAGTCACAGTAACAGTCGCTGAAAGTGAAAGGATATCCCACATTAGTAATCTGCTGTGTGTGTGTGCGTGTGTGTGTGTGTGTGTGTGTGTGTGTGTGTGTGTGTGTGTGTGTGTTTGTCACTGTCACATGATGAGTCAAAGTAACACTGTGCTGCATCATGATTTTCCGTCATTGAATAATTTTGTTCTTTTAATGTAATCCAGTTTTGATTTTATCTTCTAAATGCAAACACTATTAACCATGTAAACAATTTAAACCATGGGTCTTCAACATGGGGTCCGGGACCCCTATAGGGGACCTCAAAGTTACTGCAGGAGGTCCCCGTAACTGAAAATACAGATTACAGTGATAAATCAACCTATTTGCAAAAAAGCTAGCTAACCTACTAATTCACTGTGCAGCACCTGTTCATAACAGCAAACTAACTACAGCAAACTTAACTATGTATTATTGAAACATATTGGCCAATTAGCTGTATTATTAACCCAAGAATACAGACACTCTGTGAGCCACAATGGATCATTTTGTAACTTTATGAGCAAAGAAACTCTGACAAAGAAACTCTACCCTCCACCTCAGAGACCACAAACGAAAGTGCAGAGAATGAGGTTAACACACCTACCATTAGCCATGTTACAACTGATGCTGACTCAGCAGCTATGTGTAAGCGCAAATGAGAGACGACCCGAAAAATATTAAATGCAATATATGTAGCAGGGGGTCCCTGCTACGTCTCTATCAGCTAAGGGGTCCGAGACCTGAAAAACGTTGAAGACCCCTGATTTACACCATTATGTTACCATCTGATGGTAGAAGCCAAGTGAATGTGAAACAGAGAGCGATTAAATAATTTGAGAAAAAGGTAACATCTCTACTCCACCAAAATCATGCTGCTAAAACAAAATTAAAATAAATGACGGCACCTCTGACCTGTAATTAAGTAAATGACTGAAGCCCTTGTAACAAATTGGTGATACTCACACATGTCAATAACCTTGAGACCTCGGAGACGGAGAGGATTTCTAAACCAAAGCAGGGGGTCTGGGGATCCTTCCCCAAGGAAAAATAGAGTTTCATAGACTTTGTTTCCTGTATTCTGTTGACTTTTACAGAAGGAAAATAAACTAGTAAGTACATCTGTAAGTACATTTGCAAACAGATGCCAACAGCATTTACCTTTTCAAATTACAATAACAGAAAATTAGCATTTCACAACTGTTGTTTTTGAGGTTCTTGAACTTTTTTTGGTATACCCCGTTTCAAAAAAAAAATGCAAACAATCAATTATTGACAAATATAGAGGAAGCAACTCATAAAAAGGGATCCGAGTTGAATTTTAGTGTGATAAAGGTCAGCATGATAACATTAGCAAACTCTTATTTGTTTATGTTCCAACAGAAATCATATTCATTCAAGTTATTTGAAGTCCATATTTTCCCCCTGGTCATCCACAGCACACTTGCAGCGGCTCTATACCCCACCAGTTGGCCAAGCCCATAGATGTATTAAAATGAACTAAATACAGGAAAGATCAAAGATGGCATCCGAACAGTCTAAGGAGAATTGCTCGTTTGGCACACATGCCACAAGAAGTTTTATAGTGCCGGGTTTACTTCCTGGTTATCCAACCAAATATTTATGATCCATTTGAGTAAAATAGGACAATAAAGTATGGTATGCCTTAGGGAGGAGCTAACATGTGACTGATGAATCATTCTCAGTGAGTCAGTCCAGCACAGAGCTCAGGAAACTCAGATCAAACAGGCAAACTAGACAATAAACCAAAATACTAAAATGTTTTTAGAAACATGTTTAGGTTGCTGTTTAGTTGCAGGAGGAGAAGGCACTATGGACGAATTATAACACAACAGGAACAAGCAGCTCCCTCATGCATCACATGATAACAAAACAGGAAAAAACATAATGTGAAAAATTGTGAATTGTGTGAAAAATCAGGAGAAACACTGGAGAACTGTGACCCTGGGAGGAAACCGGGAAAGGGCAATGAAAAATGTGAGTCTCCTGGAAAAATCCGTAAGTTTAGCAAGAATATAATACTCAGTCACATGAATAGACTTATTCATGTGCCTGATGAAATGACTTTCAGAAAGACACTGTACCTGCTCACAGTGCTGTAATAATTTTCATTAAAAATGGTTGGAAATCTTGCAAATGCAAATATTTTAGCCCCCCTAGAAGCCATAATATTATTGAACTAAAATATTTTTATTATATTTTAAATGTTTTTTTTTTTTTAAAAACTACGTCTGAGTTGTCACATAACACTTGACTATTATCTTCCGCCACGGGAAAATACAGATCAGGCAAAATGTAAAGTTTGCACATAGATTATTTGTAAAGGTTAGAAATGATGTCATCCATTACTAAATCATTTTGTTGCTTTTGACCTTGGCTTAGAAATCTGCAACCAATCATTTGATGAAGTAAAGGATTAGAGTAACTAGGTCACATCAGGACAGAGAGAAAATAAGAGTAGAAAAAGACGGGAGAAGGAAGAGAGACGGAGACGGAGTGACGGGAATGAAGGACTGTGAGTGAAGGGAATGAAGGATATTAGACGAAAAAGTAGATGGAGGAAAAGCAAATGGATAGATGAACCAATAAAGAAGAGACAGACAGAAAGGAAAGATGATCAGTGTAATGGATGGTTTAATGACACACAAAGAAAGAGTAAGTCTGAAAGAGAGGATGGAAGTTTATCATCCATCATCTCACAGATAACCTGTTTGTGAACCCTGGGTGAACTCAGACAGAAATCTTTCTATCTGCCCATAAATATAGACTTTTGTCCTCAAACACAACACGATAAACTGCAACCTCAAATTAAAATGTTTTGACGTTTTTCAATATCAACATAAAATGAACATGATAAGCTTGACAAATCATTAGTAAACGAGATCACCTTACGTTGCAGTTGTTTGTGCGGTGACTGTGTTGTACACACTGCATCAGGCTGTAAAATGGTAAGAATTTATTACTCCAATAAGAGAAACTGGTAGCAGCAGTGGCGAGGTTGGCTGTACTCTGCAAGTGCCACATTATGTTGTGTGAATCTTTGCAGTTATACTAACAAGTTAATTTTTTTTGCACTTTTCCACCACACACGACCGTCTAATTAATTATCTGAATGTGGTTTTATCTGTCTGAGTTAGATTAAGTTTTCTTATCCTCTTGGATCCCCATGGATATTACAGCAATATTACAGCAATATTTTGTACAGTAATGTGACATTTAAAAAGTGTAAGTTATAGCATAAATACACAAAGACAATGCTTGGACAGCGATGCCATGTATTAAAATGTTTGAACTGGTGTCTATAGCAGTCAAAGAAAAATGGCGCTGGTGGCGCAGGTGGATTTGCTATCTTACACCAAGGTAGTTGCCATTTTTGCCACATCTGCAAGATAGCAAATGAACACGTGCCTGGTCTGTGCGGCCATGGGCAGGAAGTCTAAAAATGAAGGCAAAACAAAGGCGTGACCAGGTGTGTCTGCAATCTTTTGCTCGGCGCATTGGAGTTTTAGACCGGCTAAAACCTGGTCAAAGCACAAACTCTGTGGCGCAGTCGGTTTGTCAGCGCAAGATAGCACCCGATGTGTTTGGCTGAAGCACACACACGTCTCCACAATCTCAAAACACCTTCATTTATGTTCAGTCTTTTCCCCTCTCAGGAATGTGGATTAGTAAAGTGTCCTTTGAACATATTTTCTATCAGCAATAAAGTGTAAATATTGAAGTTGAAAGTGTGCAGGTGTGTGCATGTCTCGTGCTTGGCTGAAGTGCGCACACACGTCTCCACAATCACAATTATTCACACACTCACAAGGAATCAGGAATTATTCTAATTATAAATCACAATAAATCTCAACAGGCCTGCAAAGTGTGCACAGTCGGCATGACAGCTGTAGTGTTTGTATCCGCGTGTTTACTGGGATCCAGAAAAACAAGGATTGAACAATTATGATCTTGCATCGTTATATCTGACCACGAGACCAGTGTTCTTCTGTCAGAGCCTGATGCTGGACGGTTAACCCATGCTGTAAATCTTACACGCTGGACCTTGTTGTGTTTTAAAGTCAACTTGTCCACGTTAACACTGCAGCTCGAACTGAAAACAGCAACCACAAACGAAAGAACTGTTTCAGTTTTACAACGCAAATACGTAATTCAACCAGGATCACAGTATGTGAACAACTTTTAGTCAACCTGTAACCTGAGGCTGCAAATAATCTGGCAGGACTGAGATCTCCAGAGAGAGTGTCACCTTCATTTTATTTCTATAGCGCAATATCACAAATCATAATTTGCCTGAAGGAGCCTTTAAAGTGAATATGAGAATGAGTGATAGGAGGTGACACGTTGCTAACTGTATGAAAGCTGTGCAATAAAAGGGTGACGTTCTACAGATGGCTGCTGCACTGACAATCATACAATTTCTTTTCTGTCTGGTTGTTTGTGCACACCTTGTTTTCAGTACTGTATGTGTTTGCTTTACATACACAGTATATGCTGGTATATAGAGAGTGAGGGAGTGTGTGCGTGCTTAAATTGATCAGAGACAAGGGCTGGCCCGCCACCACCATCATGCCTGACCTGCCTAATAGATCAGCTGGGACACACACACACAAACACACACACACACACACACACACACACACACAGAACAATATGCAGGTTCACTTGGTGTCACTGCGCTCAGTGACGATAACGCGAGCTGACATAACGCTCAATGCCATGTGGCACAGGCCAGTGTGTGTTTGTGCGTGTGTGTGTGAGTTCAGTCTAACCCTGGTGATCCCCCACTCTACCAAACAGGTACTGTAGCATCCCATAATGCTGTCTGTGACTAAGCTGTGCGATGATGTCAGCCTGAATCACATGATGTAAACAGGAAGTCACTTTAAAGAACTTTTTTTTTAAAAACAAAACTTTCTAATTATTCATACACATCTGTAATCTTGATAAAAGATCGGAAACCTCATGAACTACAAATCAAACCATGAATAAATCCTGCAGGTTCTTAAATAAACTTTGACATTGGTAAATACCAGAAGAACCTTTTGTAAGGTATCATTTCTCCTCTGTGAGAGTGATAGAGGCCAGTGGGATTATAAAGGGTCCTCATTAATCTACCAATAAACTCATCAGTCTCTACAGTCAGGAAAACGCCTCTGTAGTCTGACAGGGAGAGTAAAAGACAAAGCTTCTTTCCTCTGCAGGTCATCAGATGAACTCTGATCTCTGACCTCCATATATCCTCAGCCTCGACTGACAGATTGCCCTCTGTGAATCCTTTGCTCTGCCCCGCACACTGCATATTTGAACTTGAGCAAATGTAGTTTACAATACATTTGTGACATTTTTATATACTGAAAAAAATCCACAGCCTACCTAAAAATCAGCTGCTATCAGGTTTTGCCTTTTAAAACATTCTTATCTTTAGTCTTATTTTAATTATTGTTTTTCATTGCACACTACCCTGTCAGTGACTTTTAATCTTGAAAATGATGATCTCCCGTTTGCCTCTCCATTGTGTACTGAGCACTTCACATAATTGTCTCGAGCACTGCCAGAGAAGTCTGTGATCAGGACAGTAGTTATGCGAAATTTTGCAACTCTCCTTGAGGTGTC
>JAJHUR010073263.1:0-23226 GCA_027495735.1 Lutjanus campechanus
CGCTCCAACCACAGAGTCTATATTAAAAAGGGATTCAACATATTCAATATATGCTCTATGGCTCCAACTTGCTCTTTGAACTGCAGTACAATTGTTACATGTTAGTCCTTTCATAAAGGGTAATAAATTCTGGTTTAAATCAGCAGGATGCGTGCTTATAACCTGACAAGATGTACTGTAATTGTGCTGGTATTTTTAGCATGTTTGCTAAGCTACATTATACCATTACAATCAGCAATAGGCATTACATCACAGCCATGTGAGAGAGGGAGGCAAATAAGTGGGAAACGGCTTCAAAGGGAACATTATGTTCTTGCTGATTATTAGGCTCAAATGCCAGTTTCCTATTTGCATCGGATGAGTCATCCGCAGAGACATCCAGCTTTATGTTGGGACTGATTCATGGGTAATGCCGTAGTGAGACTCCAAGAGCCCCGGTGCAAGAATCAAACAATCACTGACACTTAATGGCACCATGTACATGATGAATACACCCGACAGCCATTCAGACACACACACACAGCAATGATCCTTAAAGCTCCTGAGGTACGCAGCCAATTACGATCTGAACTGAGGGATAAGAAGGTGTCAGAGGTGCTGTGGACTCCAGTTTGATGTGACTCAATTATTTAAAGCTGAATTATGTGATTTTTGCTGCCTTTGTTGTTGTCACACTCGGAAAACAGAGCTGTTCCACTGTAGGACGGTAATGCGTTGGCAAACACGCTGCCATTACCTCTAGCCTGCCTCTATTAGTGTGATTCTCAGCTCATTATATCGGGAGGATTTCCAACTACACACTGATGAATTACTCCAGTCAAGACAACACTTGTTAAACCAACCAAAGGACAATAAACATAAGCTGATTTATGGCAGAGACGGGACACAAATACATAAACATTCAACACAACAGCCCCAGAGAGATTGGAAACACCACAATAACCTTTAGAGATGAAGAAACACTACATAAAAAGGAAAAAAAAAGGCTAAAAGAAATTGAGGTGTCTGCTGGCGCTCACCCAGCTGTGCCCTCTCCCTCTGGACATCCTTGAAGTTGAGTCCACTGGTTAGGGTGCTCTCTCGGTAACGGTGGAGGGCCTCCCGCCTCCCGTTGGTCCCCAGCTCCCGGAGCACAGACTGTTTGAGAGGCTCGGCCTTCAGACAGTGGGCCCATCCTGAGAAGTCTGGTACAGTCCACTTCACCAGGTCCTCCAGCCGCACAATCACCTTCTCAGACACTGCAATTACCTCATGCTGAAAGGAAGCAGGAAGGAATCCAAATTACAATCACAAGCACATAAAGGCTGTTACATAAATGCAACTCTACCAAGGTCATGGATCATTTACTTGTGCCACAATTTTATGGCTGTTTGAAATAGTTTTTCTAAACAGACACACACAAACATTTCACAAACAGCACATGTGTTGATGAATGAAATGTTGAAACTGAAAACTATTTTGCTCTGTAAACAACTGCAGAAACAATTTAGTATTAAAATAACAGAATAAAAAACAATAAAAAAACAACAAGAAATAACAATTTTATTACTCCCTATGATGCCAGTAAGCTGTAGCTTATTGTGCCTAGTCTTTTAACAAACTATCTGATGTCAAAGTAACATCAGACCATTTTTGTCCAATATTTTGTAAACATACAAAGTGTGCAACATATTTTAATAAATAAAGGTCTACACACAGGTCTAGGGTCTAGGTCATGGGTCTTCAACAGGGGGTCATGACATGAATAAATGATGATAAATTGGCCTATTCAACAAAAAAAAAAAAGAAAGAAAGACAGACCTGAACATATTAAAAAAAATAAATATAAGAGGTTTCTACCAGATGCGAAATGGCCTAGAAAACACTGAAGACCCCTGGTCTAGGTTTAAACAACGATCTAAACACACACATTTGTCTCAGATCACATGGACTTTGTCTGTCAAGTTGTCAACAACTTTTTTGTTTTAGACTTTACACATAATTTGTGCTGTTTTAAAACCTCAGTCTTCAATAAAAACAGATATATGTTAGTAATGACTATTAAACAATACAAATTTGCATCAAAGTAAAAAAACATCTTAAGTCAAAAGTAAAGAAATAACATCAGCAAAAAGTATTTAAAATATCAAAAGTAAAAGGACTCTTTATGCAGAATGGCGCCTTTAAGAGTGTTATATTATTATTACTAACAAATACATGTATATGTATTGCATTCATGTATATCAATTTTAGATACTTTGCTGTGTACAATACTGGGCAGATTAATAGTACAGTATGTATCATACCATATCATGTCATGCATGTCATGTTTTTTTTATGTAAAACTGTAACCAGGAAAGCAACTAGTGTCTATAAATGTCAAATGATGACATTATGTTTTGTGATACTGTACTGATTCACAAAAACACTGTATTGTGATAGATGCAAAAGTCTGTGTTGTGTTTAAACCTCCTACTGTTAGTGTTGTTATGTATTGCGCTCTTAATACTATGTTTTTTTCTGAAATTAGATTTAGAAAATAGAAAAATATCACCATATATTGAATCATAACCCGTGTATCGTGATACACATCGTATCACCAGGTTCTTGCCAATACACAGCCCTAGAAAAAAGTACAATATTGCCCTTTGAAATGTAGTGAAGAAGTATAAAAATATCATAAAATGTAATTACTCAAGTGGAGTTCGACTGCCTTAAAATTGTACTTGCATAAATGTGCTTAGTTACATTCCACCACTGGTAAGTACTGTATGGCAGTATAAACTGGTCACAAAAACAGGTTTAAAATGTACACAAAGATCAGAATCAGAATCAGAGCAGTAGAGGAAACAGGACAAACAACAGAGCGTCCTTATTTATCAGCTAAATTGGTATGTGCATCAAGTAGCATTACGGCTGTGTGGATGCACATTAATGTAAGTAAATTACGGCAGCATGAATATGGATGATGTGGATGATTGCTGAATTGAATTGATGCCAGCAGCTAAATCAATGTCAATGAGGACGTAGATGTTTTGGACTTTTTTGATTAGCGTTTAGGAAGTCTGGGTCCCGACATGCACCATGAATGTTGAGATTTTACACTTTTGAAAATCAAGTCACACTCAGTGGCTGTGATTACACCTTCAAAGAGCAGAGGAAAGAGTAGAAGTAATGCAATTAGTTACGTGAGAGTGTAACTACACACAATAAAACTAATGTGACACTGTCAGGAAACTATAAATGTAAATCTATAGCAGTGATGTGCATGGCTGACACTGAGGTACGCTGAATAAAGCTGCAGTGGTTTCGTGTACATACTATTGGCTTTCTTAATACGATTTGCTCTCTCTTCAATATGTGCTTCAACCTTTTTTTTTCCTCCTGAGGTTGATTCAACCCCTTTTAATAACTCTCATACTTGAAGAGGTCCAATGGAGAGGGAAGTGAGCAGAGATGGTAAAATGTGTTTCCATTTGAAGGGCTAATGGCTGAAGTGTTTGTTACCAACAGAGTGGAGTGGTGCGCTGGAAGATGGCTTTTACAGAAACGGGGGGAAATCTGGAGGACAGATGTGTACAGGCAGAAATGCAGACACTCTGAGTAGGTCTCTGATGTTTACCTTGGTTATCTCCAATTTACCAGGCATCTGTCTGGCCGTACACATTTCCCCTCTAAAGAGACTGTATATTACTGACATTAAAATAACATTCAATTACTCTATATTGACATGTTTACATACTGTATGCGTGAATGTAAAGAGGGCGAGGGACACAATAAAAGCAGCACCTATAGGATCTAATAAAATCCAAAAGAAAAACTCTGCAGCAGTAAATCCCATGTTCCCATGTTTAAAGGGATAGTTTGGATTTTTTAAGTGAGTTTGTATGAGGTGCTATTGATAATTATTTAATTATCTACAGTAGATGGTGGTCAACACACCCCCAGTGTGGAGAAGCAGAGAGGAGTACCAGCATGGAAGCTAAGCAATAAACTGCTATGGATAGAGTAAGCAGCAAAACGTATTTTAGCCACTTCAAAAAGGCTCACCTATAATAAATCAATACCACTTTAAGTCGACACTACATTTAGAATATTTTCACTGCTTCACTTTGCCATCAGACTGCTCCTTCTGATGGGAAACTTGGGTTAGGTGAGCCAAATATCACTTTCTCCAAAACAGCCAAACTCCATGAAGGTGAAATCAGTAATTTTACGAAACAGTACACAAAAGAGTTTCTGGTCAACCGGTCTGTTTTTGTTATTGTGTGACTTTGGTGAGTATGAACTGTCCTTTTAAAACACACACAAAAGTCACAAAAAAAAACCAAGCACAGGCCAATTATCACTCCAACCAGACTCCTTTTGCAAAAACAGTAATTTTACCTCACAGAATACAGGAGTTGTTGGTCTACTGTTTAGTTTGTTTGTGTTATTGTGTGACTTTGGTGAATCCAAACCAACCCTATACAATAGGGTTGTCATACAATAACACATCAGACTAACAGATCAAGGCAGTGGTAGACCATCAACTCCTGTGTTTGGCAAGGTAAAATTACAGATTTTGCCAGAGGAGTTTGGTTGGTTTGGAGAGAGCAATATTTGGCCTATATAATGGCAGTTTCTTGTTAGAAAAGACAGTCTGACAGCAAAGTTAAGGAGCGTAAATATCCCAAATACAGCATACACTTAAACTGATATTGATTCTTTTTTTAGGTGGACCTTTTTTAGGAGGCTAAAATACATTTTTCTTCCTGCACTGGTACTCCAGTTTGCTTTCCCAAACTGGGGACATGTGCAGGCAATACACTCATTATCGATAAGTACCCCATACAACCCCACTTAAAATAATCCAAACTATCCCTTTAATCGACTATTTCATATTGTTCTTGTTATTTCTCGCTGTCTTCTAAAAACAAACACATGACTTTTCAGCGTTTCATATTCTCACTGAGTGCTCTGTCTATACAATTACCCATATTCAGTTCTCACATCATCTGCAACTACAGGCATATCAAATCCCAACCAGTTGGAGACAGTATTTCCTTATAAAGGAAAAGCCTGCGAGGGATAGCTTGATATAGCTGTGCCTCCCTCACTAAGTAGAAACATCAAACATGGGTTTTCGGTCTTCTTATAATGAGCTGTCTTCAGCTGTCAAGTGGTGGCGGGTGGTTGTAACCGGCTTTCCATGCAATGAAAAACTGACTGCTGTTTCTGCCTTCAGAAAAGCAGGCCATTTGGATAATGTAGAGCAACAGTAAATAGCATTCAGCCTGCAGCCAAAAACCACATTGTACTGTATCTCTACAGAATTAGCTACTGTACTTTGATGCGATCTACTGACAGCACGTAGAGAAACAAAACCATGAAATATCTCAGTTGAGTCCATTCGAAACAAAATAATGCAATGAATGTTCTGCCGCTGATGTATGAGTCAAACAGCAATACTTCAAGTAATCCAATAGCACACCAGAGCATACGCACGGCAACAGCAAAACCTTAAAAACACACAGGCTTTCCCTCTATATCAATCAGCTGGATGACATGGTGCCTTGTGTGAGTGTCAACAGATCCTGTTTGGGGACTTGTTCGGCCTGAGAGCAAAACACAACAGGTGAGAGCAATTCAGCAGCTGTCAACACAGTCCAGAATATAATCAGTCTATGAACGGAGCCAAAACAGGCTACATCCATTAGTTTCTCTCTCTCTTTTTTTTTTTTTTTACTCTACCAGCCAACTTTACACCGTCTGTGGGTTTCTGTGTGATGCAGCACACACAGTCAGGAAGCTGAATACTGCCTTGTGGTTTGCACAAGTCATGATATTTGATTGAGAAATGTTGGTGCAAATTCATAGACTTAAGAAATGTGTGTTTGCATGAGGGGGGGTTCCTGAGAACCAGACAACAGTCAGTTACTGAGAAACGATCATAACAACACCCTTGCGCCATCCTGGTTTCCCACTATAGAACAAAATGCAGAAGAATTTCAACAAAGGCTGAGCAATTCATTAATACTGCTTCAATATTATGATAGGAGACAAAACATTGTGTTAGATTTTGGATCGTTTTATCATGATATGGCAGAAGTGTTGCCTTTTGCTAGTTCTAAAGGCTGCATCATAGTAAAGTGATGTCAATTTCTAAACTTACCAGACTGTTCTAGCTGTTCGATTGTCTGCTTAGTCATTTTATCCACATTACTGATGATTATTTATCAAAAATCTCATTTTGTAAAAGCACCAATAGTCATCCCCACAGTATTTTCGCAATATCAATATTGAGATATTGTATCTTTTTGGACAATAATGTTTATTGTTAAACTGTAAAACATCTTGCCACCATTACATATCTTTATCACAAGTGTATTTTGTGTATTCTGTATATTATATTCTGTATAAAGAATGTCAACTAATACATTGATTTCTTAATTTTTTCTGCCCTTGTATCAGTATTGGCATCATCCCCAAAATCGAGTCAATCCCTACTTCAGATTACTTCGTTTTGTCTAATTTTCTTGTCTTTTTTTAACCAATCAACAAATCTAGATAGTAATTGGCAGAGTGATTGATAATGACAATAATCATTAATCGTAGCCCTACGTCTTTGCTTAATAAATTATTTAAACGATTAATCTATTTCTAAAGTTGTTGTTGATTCATTTTCCATCAGATCAATTAAACGGACTAATTGTTCCAGCACTCTAACAGGATGAATCATTCTAGCTGCATTCACCAGCATCGTGGGGGTGCTTCTACTCACTATTTGGATTTTCAGTTTCAGAGATGAGCTTTAGAAACTTGCTCCTCTGTAAATGCCGCCCATCCACACTGTCCTGTCATTTCGAGTTAGGCGGCTGATAGTTCAGAGGAGCGGCAGACACAGCCAGCAGGCCACTTGATAATATAGGTCAGAGGACTGCAAGCCCACAGCCAAGAGGTGACACTCCACATCAGCAACATACCAAACAGCCGGGTGTCATTTCACTGACACTTCCTACACACATGCATTAAGACCATTTACACACTGTGAATCCTACACTAAAAATCTTAATGTGCTACTATAATTTTACCTCAGGTACGTCAATAAACGCTCACACTCTCAAACTGCTCGTTTTATGATTGAGTTAAAATGCAAGGTAACGCATTAACAGCTGAATGTTACATTCTGTCTCCGCTCTTCTATCAATAATTCATGTTATTACTGCAGCAGCATGATATCTCCAAAAACATTACTGAGTGAATTTATTGCTATGACTGCACATAATGGAGTGAAAGTGGAAAAAAAGCAGACTTCTGCTGTGAAACTGTAGATAACTCTGTTCCAGCAACCCATGACTCCGGCAATCTCATTGAAATTAAACTCGCTAAAATCCATATCATTCAATTTATATGGATGCAGTGGTGTACTGGTGGCAAAAACAGCACATAAGGGACATTCCCAATTCTGCATTCGGTGATCCAATTAGAAACAATGCACCCTGAAATATTCCATATCGCTCCGAACAATTCCCTGCGAGAAATCCGCGCCACTGTGCGCAAACAGCGAGGGAGACATTCCTGACTGTCAGCGTTCTGCGGCGGAGCGTCTCATCGCTCGGACAGGACTTTCAGCTTAGGAGTCAAGGGGTGCACGCTCCCAGTGGGTGGGTGTCTTTCTATACTGTGGGCGAACACACACACACGCACACACACACACACACACACACTGCTCCTGTCATGCTGGGAAGGTTTCAGCCTGCTGCCTCAGAGAGGTCAGCTCTGGAATTCCTGAGGCCAAAGGAGATTAGTAATTGAGTAATGGACATGGTGACATGGACAATGAGGAGACAGAGAGAGCAGAGAGAAGGAAGAGAGGAAGAACGAGGGAATGAAACACAATATGAGTTCATTATCTGTCTCCCCTCCCCATGACTGACCTTGGCTTCAGTGTCCCAAAACAAACTTATCTGGGAATTAAAAAGCAGCTCTGGGGAGTGAGCCAACGACAATTGAATTAGAATATGTTTTTTTTTTGGAGGCTGCCTCAAGACTAGAAAGAGTTCAAGGTGCAACATTTAGAAGGTGAGAGTTATTGTACATAATGTTCTGCCACTTAATGCATGCAGTTTATTCATATGCATAAAAAGTTGCTGTAATATCTGCGGGGTGCTGAACTCATCTTTTATTCACTGATTCCATTAAGAGATTGCTCTTACATGAGCTGGGGTGATATATGAACTTAGCATTCTTTCCGCCGCTATAATGACAGAGAAAAATAGCAAGATAACAGGAGATTTCAAAGCCTCTCTCAAAGTGGGTGAGGCATCCATCATGTAAGGTGACACCGCAAAAAAGCTGCGTCAGCTCCCTCGAATCCCTGCATCTTTGTGCTCTTGTGTTTTGGCAAATGCACACACACACAGACAAAAGAGAAAAACACTAAATGAATGTGTGATTATTCTACAGGCATCCATCTAAAGCAGTGTTAAAGGGGCAGTACACCCTAAAATCAAAAATTCATATTGCTCTTGATGTATCTAGATAGTTTTGGTATGAGTTGCAGAGTTTTATGGGATATCTGCCTTCTGTCTAATATAATGGAATGAAATGGAACTTGGCATGTAACATATATTTGAAACTCAACAACCCAAACTCAACAGCAGTGTCTCTTTCCAGAAATCATGACTCGGTTACTCAAAACAATCCCCTGACCTTGTTGTGAACAGTTTCATGTAGGAACTATTTTCTCTCTAGTCGGAAGAAAGTAGTTTCAGTAGATTCTACCATAGAAAGAGGAACGTTCCGATGAAACTGCTCACAACAAGGTTCTGTGTAACCTAGAGGGATAAACAGCACTACAGGTAACTAAGAATAATAATACTAGTACTCTGTGCAGTATTACTTTACTGCAGTATTATAGCTGTATTACTTTTTCAACACGATGTGCAGTATTACACTCATTAGCAAGTGCAATATTACTTTTAACTTTTTTCATTACGACTTTTCACGTACATTATTACATTTAACATAATGTTCACCATCATGTGAAATATCACTTTTCATTATTATTATCATTACCATGTGCAATATTACGTTTAATATTGTGCAATATTAGCTTTACTACCATATGCAATATTATTAAGTTCATTATAGGTGCATTAATACTTTTTATTACTTTTCAATCACTCACTAATATCGCTTTCAGTATCATTGTCAATATCACTTTTCTATTTTAAATTATCTTATTTTATTTTTTTAATCTTATCTTTAACTTATGTTACTTCTACTGTTATTCTATTAGGCACTGCTGATTATGCATTTTCTACTTATACACTATATATTTTATATTTCTATTATATTTAATACTCTATTCTTTTCTGGTTATGTTACTGTCATTTTGGAGCAATCTCTGGCACAAGAATTTCCTTCAGGATTAATTAAGTCCTATCTTATCTTATCTATGTTATGAAGAAAAATATGTGTCTCTGATTTTTGGGTGAACTGCCCCTTTAAGAATGAGAAATATTGACTCGAGTATTAAGCAAGAGCTTCTCATCTGCGGCCACATTCTCCTCAAAGGTTATAATAACGATCCACTGTAGCCGGGGGCTCTGGAGTCATGCATCAAGGCAAATGTTTGCCTGTTCAAGTGGTTAGTCAATGACAAAGTGGAAAAATCTGAGCTAAAGAGCAGCAAAAGGCTCTTGTGTGTGTTGACAAACCAAACCGCTGCTGTAACATATCATTACTTAGGCGGCAAAGACACAAAACAGTTTGGTGAAAAGAATCAGAGAGATTGTGAAGGAGCAGAATGACAACTCCTAAACCGATGGGAAATGTTAGCGGAGGTTTTTTATAGCCTTTGAAGTCCAGGGTATTCCATTTTAAAGGTTTTAAATTACACTATCCTAAAAAGCTAGTAATAATTTACATGCTATTTCAGCAATGGTGAGGAATTCACTGGAGGGCAGTGTTCAGAGTTAATGACTTGTTCTGCGGCAGGAGGAGGCACACATGCGCGCACACACGCCACACATGCACACTACAAGCCCCCCCACCACCACGCCTCCCTCCACCTCTAAATTCCTGCCATTGTTGTGTGAATGGGGAGATTTGGTATAATGCACAGACTGGCCAAGACAAGGCGGCAGTATGGACGCTCTAAAAAGATCACTGTAAAAATCTGCCATATCACATTTACGCTCGAGTCATTCAGCAGAACGACCTTATCCATCAAAATGCTGCTCGCATATCTAAGCCACTTACACTTAATTCAACTAGCATCCCAGATGCCTGAATTACCCATTCAGGGTTTTTCCCTTAGGAAAAATCAAAGAAGCAGCAAATGAATACAATCTAATTTCCCTACAAGCTGGCTTTCCAAGCACTGAAACACATGCATGGACTACTGCCATGTACTGAAGAAATGGCTCTGGATGCATGCCAAAGTGTTTTCCACAGCAATCAATACTGGCCTACTGCTGCAGTCCCTGGCCTGTCAGTGTGTGTGTGTGTGTGCGTGCGTGCGTATGTGTGTGTGTGCCAAAGCCTTGTCAGCTAGAGGGACAGAATAGAGGAGAAGAGAGGTCAGATGAAATCAGAGGTGATGATAATAGCACATTAATATAACATGATCCAGAAATATTCTCTGCGGTTGTGAATTCCCATTAAGAGCGCCTTGCTGTATTTGCACTAAAGTGGGATATATAGTATAAGATAAGCATAAGCAATTAACCGCCTGGAGCAGAGTATACAATAAGTGGGTGTTGTGTGTGGGGCGAGCTGTTATCTACACAACAGCTCTCTCCTGAAAACGACGGGGTCCAAAAACAGAAAGTATCACAGCCGGCAGGAGACACAGGCCATTTGGAGTGAGAAGAAATAATGTGTCACTCAATGAGTTTTAAAAACACATGTGACTGTTTAGTTGGTGGCAGTTTGCAGGCAGACAAATAGAGCAGAGGCCCCAATAGAGGGTTTGTCATAATGGGTGAGCAACTCGACACAAAGCCTGTTTAAAGAGCAAGCAGAGCTCAACTGGTGGGGGTAAACACTGCTTGTCAGGCAGAGACACAATGAAAAATAGAGCTTCCTCAACATATGGACTTAATAATTAACTCGGAATAAATAGATCAATACATTTCTGTATCTGTGTATCATCTACCAGGAAAAAGGAAGGTTTATTCAATGAATCATTGTTTCTATTTCCAGCCGAAGCTGACTGGATTTAAAGCTGGCTGCGTTTAAAAGGATTTGACCTCCAACCCTGTGACAGAAGAAAAACAAGCACAGTAGGTCATGGGGTTGGTTCCTCTTGTCGCTGCACAGCGCAGCAAAAAAACATGGCAAAACACAGCGCAGGAGAGGCTGAGAGCAAACAAATACCTGAGAAATAACCAGGAAATTACATCATAGCTCTGCGCTGAGAACACAAGTGAATCAGTAATCCAATTCCAGTGAGCTGGCTCAATATACAGCCGTTCTGGTGTCTTGAAAAAAGTCGTGCCTTTTGGTATTTTGAGGAAATTGGCTTTGGGCTTAAGATAATAGCGATCTACAGAGATATGAGGTGTGATCTCACAGCACGAGCTGTTTACATGTCAAATGTCAAACATTATGAGTTTGTTATATGTCATGTGAAAATATTCAAGAAGTAGATCTAACATGATCTAAGAATAAATGTCATGAGCCTCAGTGACACTGAGTTATGGCTTTAAAAACTCTGCCTGCTGGTGCTCATTTGGCACTCAAACCTTGTGAAAACAGCACACTTCCTGAGAACTGTACGTTATCAGCTTCATATCTGTGTGAGTCACTGGGCTAATTTGAACTCCTGATTTTTTTTCAGCCAGTCAATTACAGATTTACAGTTCAGAGTAACTCCACAGCCATTAATCTGTCTTCAAACGCAACCAGAGTGCTGAAGAAAAATGACTAATGTGAGCTTTATAAACTCCACTTCCTCAGTGCAGCTAAAAATGAACACTTTGCTAATGTTTACACAGAAAAAAAACAAACAATCTTTTCACACATGCATCACTCAGCCACAGAATTTAACAGCCGATGACTTTTTAATATCGCAGCTTTTTGTGAGGCTGCTGGTTTACCCTTCCTGTTTGTTTTTTGGATTATGGGTATGTGCATCTGTAAGCGCTCCTAGCTGACTCATGCGGCGCAGATTAGTGTTATGGGGCAAAGTCAGCGAGAATCTGAATGGGCTCACTGAAGGTCATAAACTGACTTGAAGTTGTCAGGGCAATTTCCACTGTGTGTAATATACAGTAAGTAGTCTGATGTGCTGAGAGCAGGAGCTTTGACAAGCCCTTTAATTGAGGTCAGCCTGCAGGCACCTACATTGCACTTTGACATATCATCGAAAAATTATTCTATTTTATATTAGGCCAAGGCTCTATTATACCAATAGAGTTTTAATACATTGCAATATTTTAATATTGGCTAATATACTCTATACCGATAAAATATAAACACTTATTTTTGCATAAATCCCTCAAAAGTGGTTAACACTTGTGACAAAGATAGAGGCAGGATATTTTACATTTTAACAACAAAGGCTTTTGCCCAAAATGATATCAGGGCACTGAAACATTAAACCTTCAGCTGTATTTTTAATCATTATAAATAACTATAAAAAAAAAAATACAGATAGAGCAAAATATATGTATAAACATGAATTAAGAAAAAGGATCAGATACACAGAATGCTGCCTATATAGCTAACAAATAAAAACAATCTGCATTATACTCTGTTAGAAAAAGTTTTCATATAGGTGCATATAGGTCAACATATACGATGATACTGATATAGGCCAATATAGTTGTGATAGGCCAATACTGAGCTGATAATATCAGTATCGGTCAGGCTTTATTTATAGTTCATTCTCTAATTAGACTGAAACTTCAAAGCAAGTGCATTTGTCTCTTTGGTGTGAGGCTGCAAATGATGATTATTTTTAGTTTTTTGTCCATAAAATATCAGAAAACTGTGAAAAATGTTAATCACTGTTTCCATAGCCCAAGGGGACGTCCTCAAATGTCTTGTTTTGTCCACAATCCAAAAATATTCATTTTATTGTCAGAGAGGAGAAGAGAAACCAGAAAATATTCACATTTGACAAGCTCAAATCAGAGAATTTTTTTTTTTTTTTAATGACTCAAAATGATTAATCAGTTGTCAAAATGTGCTCAGGTGCTCTCTGTATGGTTATGTGCTCTTTCATGTATTTTCTTTTGTTTTTTTTTTTTTGCATGCCATCAACCTGCCTTTGTCTGTGATTCTGTGTTTTTGTGAATGATCTTTTAATGTCTTTCATATGCCATCAACCTGCCAAGGACTGCAGATGAAAATGAGCCTGTATGACTAAATCTGGCACATTTCCATGATGCACTTAAGCGATCATGTTAATTAATGTGCATTGTCCCTTTGACAATAAAATAAACATAAACATAAAAATAATTAGCGCTTAATAGTAATAGTTGACAACTAATCAGTTAATCGACTAATCGCTGCAGCTCTACTCTGCTGCTTGCAGGATTGTGTGCTGTGATGCAAGTTGCTGCATAATTGATGCATTCATGGGAAATTGCTTTTATGATTTTATCAAGTACACAAACTGTATCACTCTGTTTCACTTTACGTCCCAGTTTCTTTCAAATTTGATTTGCTTTGGCTGTGTGGCCCTTCTGCTAGTTAATGTAATATTTTCCAGATATAGCCAATGGACTGGAATGTAAGCACTTTGCAATGCAAATAAGTCTTTGGGAAAGGGGCGGAGCTGATGTGTCGTTGCGCAAGTGTGGCCTCAGACTCGGCGATGCATGCACTCAAAGTAATTACTAAATAATTGCAGCGTGTTAAAGGCTAAAGCGAGAGGGCTTCAGGAGATGATACCCGTTCATAGAAGAATTTTGCCTCAAAGATGATAGCTTGTCTAAGCGGCATGCCATAAATAGCCATCTTTCTCATGAAAGGGAAATGTGATAGCCACTCTATTACTCAAGAGGAAAGAATGTAAGTAAACCATCAGCGGAAGAGTCGAGTACAAACACGGCTTTGTCCTTCCCTACAAACAATATAACAGCAGCAGAGAATCATTTCCATCCAGCCGCAAGTGATCAAAAAGCGCAGAGCGGTAATTAAAGTGCTGCTGTCGCTGGCTGAGGAATATCAGTGAGAAAACAACACATCATTTGTTTTAAAAGGAAAACTCTCAATATCAGAGTAATTCCATCCAGTGCAGCGACGTAACCGGATCACAAGCGCCACATATGGCCACAGTCAATCATAACTATTGCTTTTCTGTGCCAGCAGCGGCGTAATGTAACACAGAGGCGTTTTAAGTGCTGCCTCTAATGTGAGCTGACAACATCACATTGTTGAGGATGGAAATGTCCACATGGAAAATTATGCAAAGCTCGGAGAGTAGTTAAAACGTGTCAGCGCTGGCTTTATGACTCGCTCTGCCTCTTTCAACATCAGGCGGCATTACAAAATATCTAATAACTATCGTAGCGAGCGATCTGAGCCAAGTTGACCCCATGCATTCATTACCGTTTCGCAATTTCCGCCCATATGTCAGTATTTGACACGCTTTAGCAAGAAATGAAATGACAGAGCCTCGGCGCAGGATTCTTGCGGATTTTCCCCTTTATAACACAATTAACCCCATAGAGCGCAGCGGCAGCCTTATTGAGCGCAGCTGGACAAGTGCACATTCAGCAGTTGACACACCACAATAGGCAAACAGGCTAAAGTAAAACTAGAGAACAAATAGCGCTGCAGGTCAATCCTTTAACCGCTCGGATACATCAATGCCAGCATCAATACATGCGTTTATGAATGACTACACATGCTCTGCCAACTCTTAATGCAGTAAAGATGTTGTTTAATACAAATGCTCGGGAACACAGGGGATAAAAACGAAGAAACAGCAGGCATTAATGATCATTCAGCGGGCGATTAATATTCCTACCTCTCCGTGGGTGACTGTCCGTCCCTGGGGAGTATCCTCGGGTAGAAAATAAAGTTTGGAGCTTGATAAAAGTTGCTTGCTTGTTCTTTCTTCCCAGAGCAGCTGAAGCTCCGCTATGCAAATAGGATCCTCCGGTTTACATCTGACGAAGAAAAAGTCTCCGAGAGACAGAATCCTCGGTTTGCCGTCCCGGTGAAATTTAAAGGCTTTATAGAATATATATGGTCCATGTAAACCGCAAGACGAGCCCACCCACTGTAGAGGAAAAAACACAAATGGACAAATTAATGAATGGCTTATCAACTCATTTGGTAAACAAATCGCAGCGATGTGGACTCAAACATTTCAAACATGCCTGTGTTATTACGCACGGTTGGCAAATATCACATCAGGATATCTCCGTTTTCGCCACACAATTAGTATCATGTAACTATTTTTAGATGTTCAACATATGACACAGATGTGTTCATACTAAATGCAATGTGTCAAAGTTTGGTGGATCAGGTACGTGAGTGCAGTTTAGAGCAGGTGTCGATTAATGCGATGAGAAAATAAAATAAATCGACGGTTGATAACAAACGTTACCTTCAGTGAGTTCGGCTCCATCTCGACGTTATGAATTGATTAAACTCAACACGCTCTCCAAACTTGCTGGCTTGAATGGATTGCCGAAGGTCCTGCAAGGGACATATTTCTGTAGAGTTTAAAACATCGTGTATTAGTCGATAAAGAGTCGCGGGAAAATAGAGTTTCAGGGTAAATACACGGTAAGAAATATTGTGTAAGTCTGCGTGTGTATTTTTTGGAGTAAATATGCGATGATGATTTTTGGCGCATTTTTATTACGCATAATCACGCGTTTAGACCAAATATTATTTTGTAACTATAAAAATATCAACAATTTTCAATGACCAGTGAGTAATAAATGTATATAAAAATAGTAAACATCGTTTTGGCAAAATTATCTATCTATAAAAGCTGAATGTATGTCAATATTCCGCATTTATGTTTTTTTCTCAGACTATGTGCCTTCCAGGACTTCTGTAAAAGACGTTCAGTATGAAAGCACATTTCTCACAGTAATGACACTGAGGCGCTTGCTGTGGATGCCTTCAAGAAACAATGTTACATGAAAGTTAATAGGGCTATCAAATGATTCCTCAAAAGGCAATGTGGGAGCCGTGAGGTGCCGGCTTTGCTTTCAGCGGAACCTGCTATGCGTATTATAGCTGCATGCGCGGCTCGGGCTTTAATGCTGGAAATAATAATGGCCTTTTTATATATTTTGAGGCGAGCGATGAAAAGACAAAATTGGCCGAGTTAGAAAGCGGGGCGTCACGAGACAGCATTCACGAGGCGGTCCATTATCCGGACATAAATCATCTTAAAACGCTGCGCTGACCTTGTGAAGACAGCCGGTGGATTTGACACGAGTTAACACATTTGCACGATCAAAGCCTCTTATATAATTATGTTGATGAATATTTATTACTATAAACACCGGGGAAATACAAATGTATCAGAAAAACAATAATAAAACATTAATTATTAATTTTTCCAATGACATTTATACGAAGTTAAACAAACTTGGTTGGTTTCTATTTACATGTGTGGACTCATTGTCCTTTCAGTCTCCGCGGCTGAATGTGTCAGCTGTATTTTATCGGCTGTCTGGAATTATTCATGTATTCAGCAATACCCGCTTTGTCCACAGCGCTGTGCTGTTTCTCCACCGCCGTCCACCCTTTGCCCTGCATTTATCCACCACTCAGATCACAGAGCATGCAACAGCGACATAGGCCTACTTCTGACACCAGCTATTTCAAGTACAGTATTACGCAATGCGCCTTTTTTTTTCTCTCCCTGAAATGACGGCCAGAGCATACAGGCGCATTGATTCACATCTAATAGTGTTTTCCTGTTTAAGTCTAGTTCTGCTGCTATTATGAATGTCTGATATTAATCTCAAAGACACACAGGGGCTGATAAAGAAGAATCAGATAATGAATTCCACCTATTATATCAATGGGGTTCAATGAACCTATATAACATGACATAATATAGAACATGTGGGAACAATATCATATTTTTAGTGCTCTAAATTGTGCCATCAGAGTTTCCCTCCACTGCTCCCTATTCAAAGAAACAGCAGAACATAATGTATTAATACTAAAATAGCTGAGGCAATGTTCTGTGACACTCAGATATTTTAAGTACCAGTTTAGTGCACCAGTTCAGAGGAAAAAAGGTGGATTACACAGAGGCTCATTGTCTTACATGCGGCTGCAGCAGTGTTGGGCTCCTGCAGTGAATCTAATATAAACCGCGGCTCTTAGTGTTATCTTTCCTGATTTCTCTCCCAGCCATTTCAGTGGCTGAATCAATGGGGCTGCATTGTTAATGGCAGCCACTATAATGAAGTCCCTGGTTAATCAATGGCACCACTCGAGCTCTTATCTGGCAATTGCAAGTGTTTGCTTGTCAACAGCCACAGAGCCCAGCTAGCGACTGCAACATTGTGATGCAGATATTGACGAGAATTGGTGTGAATGGAGCCTCATGTTGAGAAATCTTTACTGAAAAATAAATTAAAAAGTACGTGTTGAAAGAGAGAGAAAGGTGGCGGACAAATGTTGAGAATAAAAATCAAAATTTACAATCTCATCTGCGTCTCTTTATCTCAACATGTTGCTGTGATTAGATAAGATTTAATAGAGGAAATCAATAAGATATTTATTTATCTTGCAACAAGATATTTATGTGGTTAAACCTCATGAGTCAACTTGATTCATGACATGAATGAATTAAAGAAAAGAATGAGGCTCCCAAACATTTTCTACTTTAGTTATAACAATATGTTCTTTATTAGACCATACTAGACCCTTTATTAGACTTTATTAGAGGATTATTAGGGACATATTACAGCAGAATTGTACTGTAAACTGAATGTATTATTTCCCATTGTTAGACCCGTAAATGTAATGTAAACTAAAGTGTATTATTTCCCACTGTTGGACTTTATTAGAGGGAGACATTAAAACATATTTGTACTGCAAACTAAAGTGAAATCACATATCTGCTACTTCTGGACTGATGTCTACATCTTTGATCAAATCATATTATCAGATTAACCTCTAAGAAAGTCTAATAAGAGTCTAACAGTGTGAAATAATACACTCTAGTTTACAATATAGTTCTGCGTGTCCCAAATTACCCTCTAATGAGGTCTGATAAGGGTCTAATAAAGATATAGAGTCTAGAGTCTAATACTGTCCAACAAAGAACATATTATTTCTAGTTTTTGCTAATTTGATACAAAGGACAGCTTGTTACATCTTATTAGTGAACCATTAGGTGTATGATGTCTAATTAGGGTCTAACTACTGTCTGATGAAGAGCGTATCATTTCTAGTTTTCCTTGAATTTGATAGAAAGTACAGCTTATTTTGTGGACTGTAAAAATAAAGTGTGACCCATTAGTCTTCAGTAGCTTGAGCATAATACTGAAGCCATTTTGAACAGTTGAACATTGATTTTAGGCACACTGGTAAGAATTAAATGTGTAATACTGTATCAACGCTGATGTGCAGCAGCTCAAATTCCCTTTAGTAAATCTGTGAGTAACCTCCTTTAAGTCTTGCTTCGCATGTGCGTTGTGAATTTTACATGTTTTTTCGCTTCAGACTCAGTTTACATACTCGAGCAGTTTTTTCCACTCTCGCAATCACTGCCTACTTATTGGGGCATTTTACTGTGTGGCTGAAGGAAATAAGATCACTCACTATATGAATACTCTTTGTTTCATTTTCAAAGCTCTGACACAAAATTGTTCTTACTACTACAAACATGCGTTGGCTGCATGAGTGAGCAAAGAAACCAGAAAAATCTTCACAAACACAAACCCAAGGCAGAATAAATATGTTTCAGGCAGTTATTTGCTTACTTGTTGCCTATAGCAGAAACGTTCAATGAGTGGTTAAGTGGTAAAACCTTTCTTTTTCTCAGCACAGGTGTTCCACATTCCACATAATGAGGCAGCCTCAGCAGGGAACCACAAATGTGGTTGGAAAGTCACCTCAAAATGGAGAGCCCGAGTTACAGTTTCAACCACAGCAAAGCAACGCAAAAGCCATTAAAACAGCATATCCCTACATAATTCTGACCATATGTTGACATTTCTTAATGATGAATATGAATTTTAGTAATAATATTAACTATTTAACAACCTGCAGGTAGGAAATCAACCCAAAGGCTGCCACAGAGATAAATCAACCCTTTGATGGTCAAAGGAATGGAAAATGGAATGCAAAAATTATTTATTACCATTTTTCAACTGACCACATTGTTTTTCTTTTAATTAGGCCATGAGCCTCAACCAAACAGTCTGCATGTTCATAAGTATACATCCCACATTTACATCCCATGCTGCAGATGCACATTTCCTTCTGCTCGGTGATACAGTTGGTATGTTCAGTAGAAGGTCTGTGGATTATTTTGAGTAACCGGGTCATGATTTCTGAAAGGAGATATTGCTGTTGAGAATTTTAAATGTTGTTTTTTGTTGTTGTTGTTGTTGTTGTTGTTGTTGTTGTTGCTTTGAGCACCACAAGCCGAGTGCCATCTAGTTCCATCATATTCAAGAGAAGGGAGACATCTCTATGGTGATAGCTACAAAACCCAGCAACTCACACGAAAACAATTCAAATGGATAAGTAGCACTAAAATATGTATTTTTTGAACTTTGACCACATGACTACATTTGAAAGGGGTCAATTGTAGTGATGAACTCACAGATTTATCACTGCAATTCGCTAAAGTTCTACTTGGCGTTTTAGTTTCTTTATATTATTACTCTTTGTATTGAAATTGCTCTGAACAAAGATGGAAACTGGCAACAGTTTGTTCACTGTATAATGTTTACGGTTTGTTTCCACTGCCCCCAAGTGGCCACAGGATCAATTATTGTTAGTATTTCATTTACATCGTTATGTGCGGTAAGTATGGGAATGATTGTGTGCCTAACACACTTCAAACAAGTGCGAGAGATGTCTCAATCAAGTAAAGTAGTTCAATCGACTAAAGTTTATACCGTGGGGAAAGTAAGAGTTCTTAGGATGCATTATCAGCAAAATGTATGTAGTTAAATTATTATAGACATGGTTTTATTATGTATTAACATGTATCAGGTTGAAGTGTAACTAATTTTACTATATACTGTCTGTTCTTGGGTAGTTTGATAATATTTTTGTGAGTGAACATTTGCAAAAGAACTAGTGATTATTGAGGTTAGATAATAGTAGTGGCATTAAAAGTGCAATATCTCTCAAAAGTAATAGATTTCAAGAAGAAAATCGAAACACTCAAGTAAAGTAGAAGTACTTAAAAAATGTACTTAGCTACTTGCCACTACTGATTTGCAAGAAGATATCAATGGTGAAAATATGCTACCAAGGATAAAAAACACCTACGGCTGTCTCATTTACTGAATCAGTCCTCTAATAAAATGTTGGAAATAGTCTTAAAGGGAAAGTGGTCAGAATAATTTAGCAGCATTGGATAGGGAAATAAAATTGAAGGGGATATGCAGAGCATACATGGCCAAACATCACTTTCACTCACAGTAAAACCTCTCAATATTTGGATCCACATTTCTAATCACACTGCCAGGCATTATGAAAATCAACAGATGACTAAAGCAAGAAAGCATCAGAGAAATTAGGGCAACACACTTTATCTCTTACTCATTCCACATGCACAATTGCATTACCCCGTGGATATCCATCTATCATCAGTGGAAAGCCCTGGGACATTAAAAATCCATCAAGTAAATTTGTCCACAGGAACACGTTTCAATAGTAACTTTACACCTGCGTCTTTGTGCTGCTGTAATCACATGACAATGGCCCCTGTCTGCAGCATGACTTTAGGAAAGGTAACAGGAGATGTGAGTGATGTTGCTGGGCTAATTTTAGCCTCTTAGGCTCATTATAACGGGGTGTTACATTTCTCTCCATTCAACCACATGCGAGTCCACCTACAGTGCGCAGCACATGCACAAGAAATCCAATTAGTTTATTGAAAAAGATCACTTTTAATCAGGACTTAAGTTCGATATGCTCATCTGGAGGCTATTTGAGATGATTTCTGTGTATATTAGCAGGTGTTAGCCAGTGTGCTGTAGGCTGAATATTAACTGACTTGGCTCATAAATATCTGTGATGCAGTGATATCTTCTGAACATCAAAGGAGTTGCCACATGCAGTGAACTGTGTGGATTATTACTGTTCACAGCTGAATACAAAGCAAACATTTCTCTCTTTTTGTTCTAATCTGATATCACAGTTATTTATCTGGGCTACCAAACCATATCATGTTTTATGCATAATTTATGTTTTCTGCAATCCATCTTTTCCATTACAGTGGTAAATGGTGACTTTGTTTAGCCTAATAAAATGTTTTATGTTTGCTGTAGGTTTATTAATTGTTTGTCCAACTGTTTCTTAGTAGCAATTAAGCACATTTAATTGTACTTTGTTACACTTAACCCTCAAACTTCAAGTAAACTGACAGAAACTTATTCTGTTTTTACCCACAAACCATCCTGATCACCAGCATCATCACCTACAGTCCCAACATATGTCTCAGTAGTCGTAATATTAACAGGTTAGCTAGCTAACTGGATTTCTGTGTAGCTATCATTAGCGGTTGGTCTGTTAGGGCATTTAAATGTGGTCATGTTTACCATGTTTACGAGATGAGCCTACTTGAACTGAAAGTTAACGTGTTTCTGAGTTCCACCTGAACGTTATGTGTAGCCAATGATAGCAGTTGTTCTGTGTGTCTAATATTAGCTGTTGTTCTGTGTCGTTAACGTTAGCAGTTTGTTTTACCATCCTTTGTTATGCGTGAATGTACATGTAGGTTAATAACATTAATAATACACATTTAAATGTACTTTGTTTAGTAGATATTAGTACTTCTCACTCAAACTTCAAGTAAACTGACAGAAACGCTCAGGTCTGGGGCTTGTGTTTTTACCCACACATCATCGTAGTCACCAGCATCACTACCTACCAGTAATACCTACCAGTAATAGTATTGACGGGTTAGCTAGCTCGCTGGATTTCTGTATAGTTAACGTCAGTGATTGATCTAACCTATAAATCTTTCTTTACATTAGACACTGAGTTTTTGGATGATGTCAGTATTTTCACAGCTGAAGGCAGAACTGTCACTGAATTGTGATCTTGTTCTTCTCATCTGATTTAAAGACAAAATCGTGTTGAAATTTCCACCCAGTTAAGCATTTTTTCACAAGAGACCATGATGATGAACTAACTGTAAAATTAGCTGTTTTTGCGGAGACCAGAGTGATGTTGTTGACACTTGAAGTGATGTAATGTGTGTGCACTGTGCATGATAGTACATAGTTTTTTTTTATTTTAGAATTGTAATCCTGCTAATAGTCCCCATTTTTACTGAATGTATAATCTGATTACATCTTTTTTTTTCTGTTTCTATAATGGCATACAGTTTTGTTTTGTATCTTAATTATGTATCTCTGTAACATGTTCTGTTAGTCCCCAAGCCTAATTACAATATTCAACACTGAGGCCCCTCATTTCCAGCAAATCAATTATTGTATCCATTTGTGGCTGCGGCTATTGATCATACCTAATACCATGTATTTATACGTGTGTTGGGCATAGTAATTCATAAGGCAAACATTGGTTGGCCCAGTGTGAATGACTGCCATGACAATGAACTAATTGCCTGCAAAACACAATTTCACATTCATGGGCCACTATTACAGCTGAATTGTTTGATAATGTCAAGTGAGTCATTTTATTAAGCGCCACACAAATGTAATCATGCGGCAGGGCAACGTGAATTCGAGTGTATACAAGTGTTAACATCACTATGGGTTTTAGGTTATTACTGCCGCAGCAAATGTAAATTCGCCTCATTGATGGAGAGTGCTCAGCTGAATCAGAAATGTGCAAACCACAAACAAAATAGGCTGCTTCATTCCCTTGCCATCTGCATACACATCAGGACACACACTCCCACACATACACACACACAGTCGCATTTTATATCTCCCCATCTGAAACCGGGATTAGAACCATGAATAATGTATTTATGTAAATGTCTGATGGGGATAACTATAAAAGATGAGAGTGATTGAAAAGGCATTTTGTTAGATTGAGTTACAGCTGCCTGTGAGTTATGGATGTTTTCAGAGGAGGGAGAGAGGCGAACACCACTGAATCTAA
>JAJHUR010073264.1:0-14666 GCA_027495735.1 Lutjanus campechanus
CCCCCCCCCCCCAAAAAAAAAAAAAAAAAAAAAAAAGATGGTGCAAACCCATAACTCAGACGGAGCTTTCAAGCTCAGTAGCTTTTCTCCCATCTCACAGTTTTTCAAACCCTCTTTCCAAAGTTCTGGAAAAACAGGACATCCATACAAAGAACAGGAAGCAAGAATTAAAGAGCACAAAGAAAAGGACAAAGACAGTGAAGCAAGGGGGAAACAGGAAACAAAAATTACAGATGGCAGTGAAAAGTACATGGACAGGTAAGTAACCTTGCCTTCAGTTGAATCATCTTCTTTTTATCTCCATCTTATAATCCCAACCTTAGATTTTCTCCTCCTATCACAGCTCTAGAAAAACAGAAGGGTGTCCACATAAAGCAAAAGCAGCAAAAATTAAAGACCGCAGTGAAAAGGACAAAGACAGGTCAGTAACTTCACCTGAATCATCTTTTGATCTCCTTCCTACGATCCTAAACTCAGATTCCCTCTCACATACTGTTTCTAGTATGACCTACCTGAAGCTGCTACTGAGAAGTATTTTGTGTTCAAAGAATGACAGACCTCATACAACTACTGGGGGGTAAGTACCTGTAACAAGGAATCTGATTAACTTCTTTGTCATAATTTAAATGATTTCTTTATGTTTATATCTTAAAATTGGTTCACATCAGACTTCATTTTTAAAATTAATTTGTTATTGTATCTATATGCAGTTGCTCACACTGAATCATCCACACCAAAACTCAAGAAGTAGTGTGGTTTAGAAAATAAACACTTGCTTCTGTTTCATTTCGCCCTCCAATTGGTTCAGCGATAATGAAAGTAGAACTCATTCTTACAAAATTATTACAAGCAATTATAGTGTCAAGAATTCGGTTTGAATTTCTTTTCCAAATCAGTTCATAGTCTTTCAAGAGAGAATTGTGTAACATGCATCACTAACAAAAATGATTCTAAGTTTTGGTTAGTGTTGCAAACCTATAAGTCAAAAGCGAGGTTTTCATAAGAATTGAGAGAATTGAGCTGCTAATTACTTCTATCCTTCCTCACATTGTTTTAACCTTCACTTCCACAGCTCTGGAACAAGAAAACGGGAACGTCCACGCAAAGATGAAACGCGAAGAACTGACTACAGCAGTGAAAAGGTCAAAGACAGGTCAGTGACTGCAGATCCCCTTCTATCCTCTACTATATCTCTATTCTATGTGCCAAAACTCAGGTTTTCTACCATTTAAACAATATATTAATAATGCTGTCAGGGCGATTAGCTCTCCCCCCAATCTCACAGTTTTTCTAACCTTCCTTCCACAACTATAGAAGAACAGACGAAAAAGATACATGGAAAACAGAGGAAGAAAGAATTAAAGACCGCAGTGTAAAGGACAAAGACCGTAAAACAACAGAAGAGCGGGAACGAAAAATTACAGACCGCAGTGAAGAATACATAGACAGGTAAATGACCTGGCCCTCAGTTGAATCGTCTTCTTTTTGTCTCCCTCTGATTATCCCAAATTCAGAACAAGAAAAAAAACAGAGAAAGAGTAAGAGCTCCCCATTGCTTTTCCCCCTTCTCACATTGTTTTAACCTTCACTTCCACAGCTCTGGAACAAGAAAACGGGGACGTTCACGCAAAGATGAAACACGAAGAACTGACTACAGCAGTGAAACGGTCAAAGACAGGTCAGTGACTGCAGATCCCCTTCTATCATGTCTGTGAATGTTCTCATTCGTCCAGGTCATTGTAAGCCAAAGAAAGATTAAATCGAAAGTAACTGGACTTGTTCAAAAGTCTTTTCTGAAGACGTTTCGCCTCTTATCCAAGAAGATTCATCAGTTCATGCCTGTCAGACTAGTCAGAGCTAGTACCTTCTATCATCTACTCTATCTCTATTATATGTGCTAAAACTCATGTTTTCTCCCGTTTAAAGAATATATCTTTAATAATGCTGTCAGGGCGAGTAGCTTTCCCCCCCATCTCACAGTCTTTCTAACCTTCCCTCCACAGTTATAGAAGAACAGACGAAAAAGAGACATGGAAAACAGAGGAAGAAAGAATTAAAGACCGCAGTGTAAAGGACAAAGACCGTAAAACAACGGAAGAGCGGGAACGAAAAATTACAGACCGCAGTGAAGAATACATAGACAGGTAAATGACCTGGCCTTCAGTTGAATCGTCTTCTTTTTGTCTCCCTCTGATTATCCCAAACTCAGAACAACAAAATGAAACAGAATGAGAGCAAGAGCTCCCCATTGCTTTCCCCCATTCTCACATTGTTTTAACCTTCACTTCTACAGCTCTGGAACAAGAAAACGGGGACGTCCACGCAAGGATGAAACGCGAAGAACTGACTACAGCAGTGAAAAGGTCAAAGACAGGTCAGTGACTGCAGATCCCCTTCTTTCCTCTACTCTATCTCTATTCTATGTGCCAAAACTCAGGTTTTCTCCCGTTTAAAGAATATATCTTTAATAATGCTTTCAGGGCGAGTAGCTTTCCCCCCCATCTCACAGTCTTTCTAAACATCCCTCCACAGCTATAGAAGAACAGACGAAAAAGAGACATGGAAAACAGAGGAAGAAAGAATTAAAGACCGCAGTGTAAAGGACAAAGACCGTAAAACAACGGAAGAGCGGGAACGAAAAATTACAGACCGCAGTGAAGAATACATAGACAGGTAAATGACCTGACCTTCAGTTGAATCGTCTTCTTTTTGTCTCCCTCTGATTATCCCAAACTCAGAACAAGAAAACAGAATAAGAGCAAGAGAAAGAGCAAGAGCTCCCCATTGGTTTTCCCCCTTCTCACATTTTTTTAACCTTCACTTCCACAGCTCTGGAACAAGAAAACGGGGACGTTCACGCAAAGATCAAACGCGAAGAACTGACTACAGCAGTGAAACAGTCAAAAACAGGTCAGTGACTGCAGATCCCCTTCTATCATCTACTATATCTCTATTCTATGTGTCAAACCTCAGGTTTTCTACCGTTTAAACAATATATCTTTAATAATGCTTTCCCCCCAATCTCACAGTCTTTGTAACCTTCCCTCCACAGTTATAGAAGAACAGACGAAAAAGATACATGGAAAACAGTGGAAGAAAGAATTAAAGACCGCAGTGTAAAGGACAAAGACCGTAAAACAACAGAAGAGCGGGAATGTAAAATTACAGACCGCACTGAAGAATACATAGACAGGTAAATGACCTGGCCTCCGGTTGAATCGTCTTCTTTTTGTCTCCCTCTGATTATCCCAAACTCAGAACAAGAAAATGAACAGAATAAGAGCAAGAGCTCTTCATTGCTTTTCCCCCTTCTCACATTTTTTACACCTTCACTTCCACAGCTCTGGAACAAGAAAACGGGGACATTCACGCAAAGATGAAACGCGAAGAACTGACTACAGCAGTGAAAAGGTCAAAGACCGTAAAACAACGGAAGAGCGGGAACGAAAAATTACAGACCGCACTGAAGAATACATAGACAGGTAAATGACCTGGCCTTTGGTTGAATCGTCTTCTTTTTATCTCCCTCTGATGATCCTAAACTCAGATCTTCTCCTCAGTCCATGGACTGTTCCCCCAATGACAGACCTCATACGAGTCCTTGGGAATCTAAATCACTGACGAGCAATTTTACTTTATTGGCTTGAGTCTAATCAACGTTTTGTTTATGATCATACTTTTAACAGACAAAATCGCTCCAGGCGATCACAATGACAATCATTGGGTTTTCAATTTTTGATCACTGACTTTTCTGCATTGTTTTATCTTTCAAGGAACAATCATGTTACATCCAGGCATCTATACTGTTGGCAACCCTTCATTGGGTGTTCCTACCTTGTAGCCCAAAAGCAATGCACGTTAGAGAGAAATGTTCCTGGTAGTGGGGTACGGTGTCCGGTGTCCGCACCTGCGGAGATGAACAAGCACTCCAGCCTGTCTCCCCCTCCTCCTTTGAGAATAACTCAATATCGATATTGATATTTTTCAAGCTGGGCCCCATTCCCCCATGTGTATGTGTGTGTATGATTGATAGGTACAACTCGTTACAAAATCGGTTCAGTATTGAGGGAGGCGACGGATGAAGCCGGCAGCCGTGAAATGAGTTATAATGGTAGATATGAGGGCAAATACGTCTCGTAAAAGTTTGTGCATTAAAAGTGCTTTTTTACACCACAGACTGGATCAGATCACCAGTGTAATCTGTCAACAGCATGCTTCACTTACTGTTTGCTGTGTGTGATGACATCTCACAGGATCTTTGTTTGTTGCTGGAAGAAAACAGAGGAGTTATGCTGAGAGCCGGTCAGAGCGGAGTTAGTTGTCCCGGAGTTCAGTTGAGAGTTTTACTGCAACTATTGAAAACAATGGTTCACAAGAACAGGATGTCGTGCAACACCCCATACAGCTTTCATAGGCTGCATTTATCGGAAAGCAACATGCTGAAATTATGGACGGTGTAAACCATATCTCAGAAGCAAGGCTTCCAACTTCCCTGTAGCTCTTCTCGCTTCTCACAGTTTTTCAAACTTTCCTTCCACAGGTCTGGAAAAACGGAAACAGAATGTATATGTAGAGCAAAAGCAGGAAAAATCAGTGACAGCAGGTGAGTTAACAAAGGCAGGTCAGTAACTTCACCTTGACCTGAATCATTTTCTCAATCCTTTCATCCCGAACTTGCAAAGTAGATATATGTATGCATGCGTGTGTGTGTATGTGTACATATACATATATATACATATATATATACATATATATACATATATATATGTATATATATATATACACATATACACATATTAGGGGTGTAACGATACACAAAAATCTCGGTTCGATACGTACCTTGGTTTTGAGGTCACGGTTCAGTTCATTTTCGATACAGTATGGGAACAAAGATCCGCTGCTATAAAAACTCCAATGGCTCTTGTTATAGCTTTGGCCCGATCTGAATTGCCAGGGAGAGGCTGCTTGAATGCCGAGGTCAGCTGCGTTTGCACTATGTTGGTTTTTCTTCTTGTAGCGGTGATATTTACACTCGGGTGGTGCCGTTTTAGGTGAGTTAGCATGTTTGTTGTGTTGCCGGAGACATACCCGATCTCAGCTGAATAGTGTCAGCACACCGCCCTCGTTTTATCCACCTGTCTTTCTCCGTTGCAATATTTAACCAGGAAGCTGAAGTGTTCACAAGCAGGAGACTTTAGCGACAGGGGAGGGTCTTCAAGCTCCGGTTTACTGCTAGCAGTAGCCATCATGCGCACGGGCTGCAGGTGTAGCTGCACGTGTAGCTGCTAGGGATGTTCCTGGCGACTTATTTCCCTGTCGATTAAACGCAAAATTTAATTTAGACTAGTCGACTAGTCTAACACTAAGAAAACAGTCAGAAAGCAGTTAAAATTGAGCAGAATTTATTAATTTATAATGTTAAACACTGTCAGAAAAAATACTGTGTGTATTAAGAGCCATTTGAAGCCGTTAATCAAAGTCAACAATCGCCAAATCGTACTTTAAATGCCGCTGAAATGTGCGCTCTGCGCTCTAAATATGCAGTACAAACCAAACACATTAATGTACAAAACATTAGAGCAACTCACAAAATGCTTCAACTTTTCAGACCGAAGAGGATCACGGCGTCTGCAGGCAAACGACCCTGACGTTTGCAGCTGACAGCAGCAGCTCCGCCTGCACGTTTCTCCAGTCGAGTGATTATATATCAGCTTATTCTGTCACAGTCTACATTCAACATTATTTCCATTTTCTAAATTAAAACACTGCCAAACCGCGCTGGTTTTACGAACTGTCATCTGTCCGACTTTGACATAAACATCCGGGGTTGCCTAGGTGATCAGGGCATACACGCTGGACGAGAGAGGCTGCCGTCTGACAGGGCCGCGGCTCCGACTAGTGGCGGGCGGTTCCGGCCCGTGAACTCACCCGTGCACAGCCCTGTACCGAACCGAACGTCGCGTACCGAAACGGTTCAATACAAATACATGTATTGTTACACCCCTAATATATATATATATATATATATATACATATATATATATATATATATATATATATTAAGGGACCAAATGCAAACACAAAAATACCAAAAGTGTGAGGATAGATCAATCAATCAATTAACAAAATTAAAATAAGCTAGTATTAGATTTACCTTCCTTTGACTAGCTAGCTAATACACATTAAATGTATACAAAACTGCATTTTGATGTAAACAATATAATATAATGTAAGATGACATACCTCTATACTGCGCTTTCCTTCCCTGCTCCACTTTTGTCTGATTTCTTCTTTGCACATATGAAAGCCTGGATCTTTTCATTCTTGACATCTGTCCATTACTCAGTCAGTCTAGCAATCTCTAACACATTCCAAAGCTAGACTGTCTGTGATGTGCAGCCCTCACTGGTAATCAATTTAATAATCGATTAATAATCAATTAATTGCTGCAGGTCTAATGTTGTCTACCTTTTAAGCTTGGTTTGACACTGCATGTTAAATTGAGTCAAACTGCTGTAAACTTCCTGCTGGATGAGATAAAGAGCCCTTCCTCTCTCTGCAGGCAGTGAATCACATCAGCATCAGAAGGTCAAGGACAGAGGACAGGACTTATTAACATGTTAAATTTCTTTCCAGTGAGACATTAATGAGTTTATATTGACTCTGGTAGTGTAAAGTTACCGTTGTTCCTCTAGTTACCGTTACAAAATACTCAAATTCTAAATTTATTTTTTAAATATATAATATTTCTTAAGAAATTAATTATTTAATAATGAAAAAGTACAGATAAGGGTACTGTTAAAATACTGGATCAATAAGCGGCATCAGTTAGAGTAATAGTATCAATTAAACATTACCCGTCCTGAGGTGCAAGTCAGTGTTGATGAAGGGCTTGAAAAGATGGTTCTGCAATCATGTCCTGCACAAACTAGCTGAAATGGTGGAAACACATAGGCAAGAGGTAAACAGGGCCAGAACGGTAACAACAAATGCAAACACAGCAAATGATTAATAAAAGAGGGGTTGGAGGTTGCCTTCAAGAGAGAGGCAAAATTTGCAGAGTCAGGTGTGTGTTCATATGCAGGGTGGAGGGCATTCACCTGTCCAGTGGGAAACAGTTGCAGGGGCTACACTGGAACATCCACCAAGAAGCTCTTAAATTCTCTTGGGATCACAGGCTCCAAGCTGACGGAGTCTCGCAAAGATCTGGCAGTGTAGGCAGAATAAAGGAGATTTGGGCTCTGGCTCCAAATAAAGGATAAGGTGTGATGGATGAAGGATCCTGGGGCTGGCTGATAGGGAGACATCCCTGCTGCTGATGCACCACCTTCAGATGTTCAAGGGGCAAAACATCGGTGAAGGGTGGCTCCTAGGTGATGATCGTGAAGGCAGCACAAGGTGCATCAGGCAGAAATGCCAAGCAGGTAGACCTACCTGTGCGTACATCTCGACTGGGTCTGGCAGTATGAGAGATTAGCTGCCAACAAGATCCTGAACCATCACCCAATCTCCTCTAGGTTTACTCATACATAATTCACATTCATTTAGCATCTTCTACTGCCTTACCAGCTTATAGAGGTCCGTGTTAAGTGTGTCTACCTATCCACACTGTCAGATGACGTGAGTCGTGATACATAGATCATGTGAATCATGGTGCACTTTTCCAGACAGGCAGTCTTACCTGGAACACACTCATAGTGCTGTTCTTGATTGCTCACATGAAAAGTGACAGGCATAGTTTGAAGTGTGAAGAACGAAATCCTCCCTTCTCTCTCACCTTCACATACTTGGCCTGTAAAGCAGGTGTGGTTTTCTGCTTCAGAAAGTGTCAAAAATTCAAAACATGTCACACGTCTTTAAATTAGTGCTGTCAAACAATAAAAAATTTTAATCAGATTAATCACAGGGTTGCTGTGGAATAGTTTCGATTAAAATGTAAAAGGTTGTCTGAAAAATAAATCCAGTAAAGTACAGACACCTGACTACTTGTGATACTGTTGGAATATGGCCAATATTGGCCTCTGTAAATCGAAACTACAAGGGTTCCTGGCCAACACGTCATTCTGTAGACTTCAGAAAACATCTTTGTTTAGTGCAGATCCACCAAAAAACATAACACACCATAATTGTTTTACTGTTTTTCAATGAAATTGAGAACAATGATGCAAAAATGATCCTTTACTCTAATATTGAAAATCATATGACACAAAACAGTTGAAATTAGATATTTCTTTAAAATTGCTCAGTTCTATCTATCTATCTATCTATCTATCTAAATCTACATATATATCTACATATATATATAAAAATTAACACACCCACCTCCATGTTTTTCATTCACAGCAGTGGAGAAACCAAACCAGCTTTTCCAGGAAAAAGGCAACCGACTTATCCCATCGTCAGGAGGCCGGTGTTTCCAATCAGCTGGAGTCCAGGAGCAAGGAGCGAGGAACCGATGGGTCCTTACGGCAACATGCCACAATTAAAAATCGGTTACGAGCAAATGTTTCCCTTTAACTTCATACCCCTGTATCCGTGGAACGGCCACCCAGTATTCCATCCATTTCCTTTCTACACCCACCCACTAGCTCCTCCTCCTCCTCAGTACACCCACCCACTAGCTCCTCCTCCTCCTCAGTACACCCACCCACTAGCTCCTCCTCCTCCTCAGTACACCCACCCACTAGCTCCTCCTCCTCCTCAGTACACCCACCCACTAGCTCCTCCTCCTCCTCAGTACACCCACCCACTAGCTCCTCCTCCTCCTCAGTACACCCACCCACTAGCTCCTCCTCCTCCTCAGTACACCCACCCACTAGCTCCTCCTCCTCCTCCTCAGTACACCCACCCCTCAAAGTTTGAAATTGTAATCTGTGGCGGACAGTACGGGCAGTTCAGATGCTGTGAGTCTCTCACATCTATGTACATACACCATGTTTTCTTTCTCTGTCTCTATCTCTGTTTCACAACCGCTGGTCTCCATTTCTCTCGCTGTAGTTCACAGGCAGAAAATCAAGATCGAGTCAGCTGTTTACGGGCGTCAGAGAAACAACATATGTTTGAGCTTCAACCAGTACGGAAGAAAACAAAACACCAACTGCAGACAGGACGTCACTACAATCCTGCATAATATGTAAGACGTCATGTTACTGTACTTTACAGGTCTGACATGAAAAGGGGACTCATTTTAAAAAGGTTCACCTCTAAATAAACACAGCACTGTAAAAAAAAAGAAAATAAGAGTTGAGATGACTTTCAAAGCAACAGACTGCAGTAGATTTTTGAGTTTTGAGCCCAACTCAAATTCTTAAGATTTGAAAAAGTTCCACCAACTACTGATCTTTTATTGAGATAATTTACTGCTGCTGTTAGCGTTGAATTTTAAAAACTTAAAATGTTGTATTTAAAAAATGGGGTTAATTCATTGAAGTGAAAGTAAATGTGGAAACTTTTAATAATCAATTAAAACTATTAAGTTTCTCAGGCACTTAAAAAAAGACATCAGGTTCACAGCTCACTGTGACCAATTTTTCAACTCAAAGATTCAAGTTTATCTAAAGAAGAGAACTAACTTATCTCAACTAAAGGTTATAGATTTTTTTTAATTGGTCACAGAGAGCCATGAATCTTATCTGTCTTTCATATTTTCCAATTAGAACTATTTAATTTACATCTTCAAATGTTTTATTTTGTTGAAAACTCAAAGTTATGCAGTTTACTGTCAGAGAGGAGTAAAGAAACCAGAAAATATTCACATTTAAGAAGATGAAATAAAAGAATTTGGCTTTTTTTAAATTTTCTGAATGAACATTTGGAGCAACATATGCTGCCATCCCTGTGTTTGGACCGGTTTTTCAAACATTTCCTGTCACCATAATATCAATTATCGATCAATCTGTTGATTGACAATGATTAAAGGTTGAAAAAATAGGTCCAGAATAAGGCCTCTGTCCTCTCCCTCAGGTGTAAAGATAAGAGTGTGTGTTACATCCATGTAACAGACACAATGATGGGAGGAGACCCCTGTCCACACACCCACAAATACCTGTCCGTCACCGCCCGGTGTGTCTAACAGGTGAGACAAACACCATCATCACATACACATCTGCCTCTTTCCGTAAAACAGCTGAGAACTGATGACTAATTCATTACTTTTTCCTCCCCCGCTCAATCAGAACCTGTGATCTCTCTGTTCTGGATCAATCCACTCAGATCAGTGAGGACAACATTAAAACCATCTTACTTCACCACCAATGGAAATGTTCAGTTTAATGTGAATTATAACACCAAGTAGGCTCATCTTAACAAGGCGACAGCGTTCCTGTTGCTGCGGACGCAATTCCAACTGTAGAATCTAATGAACCAGAAGAAATAAAACAGTTTTAAATCAATATTTTGTGTCGGATTGTTTTCTTTAGTAAGTAGTTGTGTCATATGCAGGATAATGTACAGCGAGCAGGTCATTTTTGAGAAATAAACCACGACAGGCTGATGCCATGGATGAATTAGGGAAGCACTGGATACAGGGTTGGAGACGGGTGTTCACGGTTGTGTTGTGATCCTCAAGACCAGTCTCAAGGCCCGTTTTTGAAGGTCTCAGTCTCGTCTCGGTCTCAGGCAGAGAGGACTCAGGGTTAGGGCTGCTCGATTATGGAAAAAATCATAATCCTGCACACACGAGCTCACCACCGTTGGGCCGCGGTCAGCGCAACATGACTGCAGCTCGCTTGGAGGCGAGTCGGGCTCGTGGTCGTGGTCGTCGAGCGCGGCTCTCCGCGATATAAGTGGTCATGAAAATGCAGCTCAGCAGCAACATGGTTTGACTCACGTGGCCAAAAATGCCAGTACAAAAGCACAGTGTCATTTACTTAAACAGCACGGTGGGCTCCTCCATGGATTTACAAGCAAACATGAAGATAAATCAGCTTTTGCCGGACTAACAAGCGAGCGCAGTGTGTCGATCTCGTTAGTGAGGAGAACCTGCTGGACTGGTGGAGGGAACATTAGTGACTCTACTGGCGACTGTCAAAGCTGGCAAAAAAGTATTTTATTATTTATGATTTATTGTTATTTTAAGTTTAACTTTGAACTGAAAGAATTGCTTACGTATTGTTTATTTAAAATAGGAAGTGCAATAAATAAAATAAAAATAAAATACATACATAGAAAACGCCTGCTGCAGGACAATAATCTACCCAATAGAACCAACCTCATCACGGACCACGTTTGTGCCCTGCTGGACCTCTGCTTGACTACCACATACTTCCAGTTCAACAAAGGTTTTTATAGACAGAAACATGGCTGTGCTGTGGGCTCACCTGTGTCTCCGATAGTGGCTAACCTCTGGAGGAAGTAGAGAGCAGAGCTCTGCACTCCTTCAGAGGAACACCTCCTAGCCTCTGGTTCAGGTATGTTGATGACACCTGAGTCAAAAATCACGGAGGCAACAGTCTAGCCTTCTTGGATTGTGCAGTGGACAAAACACCCAGACACAAGCTGGAAAATGTAGTGTATGCCATCCAGTGTAGTGAGGAGTGCACAGACCTGTACACTGAGACAAAACAACCGCTGCATAAGCGCATGGCTCAACACAGGAGAGCCACCTCCTCAGGTCAGGACTCAGCAGTCCATCTACACCTGAAAGCTAAAGGACACTCTTTTGAAGATAGCAATGTCCATATTTTGGCCAGGGAAGACAGATGGTTTGAGAGAGCAGTGAAAGAGGCCATTTTTGTTCACCTGGAAAGGCCATCTCTTAAAAGAGGAGGTCTAAGAAAGACATAATTTATCTGCCACATACAATGCAGTCTTAAGATCACTCCCCAGGCAGTTATACACACCTGAAATCATGTGACTCCAACAAGTCACATGATGACAGGGACCTTAACGACTCTCATTCACCCCCTCCCCAGGTGAAACCCAAGGTCCACATGAGTCATATGCCCCTCTAGGCGTTGATGACCACACAGAGGTTTAATACCTGAACTCCCAAACCAGTCAGTCAGAACTGAAGAAGCTTCTTGGATGAGAAACATGTTCAAGAACTCTATCAAGTCCAGTTGCCTACGACAAACCTTGCTACGAATACTATGACCTGGATGACTTTTTAGCTAATGTTAATTAGACAGCAACATAATGTTCCAACTTTTTAGCTATCATTAGTTTGCAAACAATGTCACTTTTTGTTACCTTTCAGCTAATGTTAGCTGGCAAACAATACAATTTTTGGTTCACTTTTTAGTTTATATTAGATAGCAAATAGTAATGTCTTGGTAACTTCTTAGCTAATGTTTGTGGCAAAGTCTTTCCTGTTTGGTCCCTAAAACGATGAAAATTTTCCGGCTCCTGTTCTTTCTCTCCTCTCATTCAGACTGGAAACTCTTTTCTAATGTTTGTATCAGCTGCACAGTGTCATCACTGTTCATCAAACAGCCTGCAGACACATGACCTGTCCTTGGTCAAATAACAGATCTGATTAAAAAGTAAGACTCATCAGAAAAATTAATCATCTCAAGGCAAAGTTAAATATTAATGTAAATGTCACACCTGCACCTCTTTATGTAAATCTTATTTTAACATGTTTTCATGTCTGAATAAATGGATGTCAAAAGTTTCATTAAACTTTTTGAACTGGAGTTCTTATTAAACATAATGTTTTGGAATAAGATTTCTGAAGAGTGCTGAATATTCTTTTAGTTACAGGTTACTAACACTTAATAGTAATTACCATATTTATTATTATAGCGCCTAAAAGGCAGCTCATGTTATTTTGTACCTAAAGGTGAGCATGTGGCCTTTAAGTAAACCTGGAGCGCCCTCCTGTGGACAAAGAAAAGACGTCACCATGGCTCCAAACACAGCGTAGCTCCCTCACTGCAATCAATTTGCTCTTAAAGCTGATTCGGCTTTGTACCTGACGTCTGTTACACTGATATTTTCTGTTGAACTAATTTGAACATAAAATGGAATTAGGATCTGATAACTACATCCACTTCTACCTAATTAATTAATAGTTATTTAACATCTACTTTAACATTAGAAGGGCCACGTTCATCATTTTGACCGTTTTGAAATGTATATGTACAATAACTTTGTTTAATAAAAAATACATAAAATCCTGCTGGTTCCTGACTTTTCTCAAAGTTTATGTATTTTTATTAGGGCCCGAGCACTGGCCTCAGTGCGAGGACCCTATTGTTTCTAAAGGAGTTATTATTTTTTAATTCCTCCGGATGAACCGCATTTTTGAGGGCCTAAATATACTCAAAAACTCACCAAATTTGGCACACACGTCAGTCATGGTAAAAATGTACGTGATATGGTTTTTGGTGATGGGCATGGCTAAACGGACTGTGGGTGTGGCGTGGCACTGAGTTTTGATGTCTCGCCATGAAACATAAAGTTGGTATAACTTCTGTGTAAATGGTCCGATCTGCACCAGACTTCAGGTATGATGATAGTACCACCCTGAACACATCTACATGACTATCAGGAGTCATAGTCATAGCGCCACCTAATGGAGTTGAGATGAAGTGACATCGAATTCCTTCCAGCGCTGTCTGACGGCTGTGACAATTCATACCCATCCTGACCTGTTTACACTCATAGCGCCACCTACTGAAAACAGGAAGTAAATCTTTACTGACATTTTTTCATTTCTTTGACATATTCCTTCTGACATCTGATGCAGACAGTAATAATTCATCTGATATTGTGAAAAGTGGAGTTGTAACAGGAGAGGGTGTGGCCTAAGGTGAGACACTACAAACATCAACACTGGTTTTTTTTTGTGCAGAGATCAATTTTGAGATTTTGCTTCCATCACGTCTTCTTTCATACGAGTGTAAATTAAAAAAAACATTAAAGTGGTTATTACAGTTTGTCTTCTTGTGTACCGAATTCTTCCAACTTCACCAGAAGTTTACATTCTACATCTTATAAAGTTTTTTAACTGTTTAATGACAGTATCTCAATGAACATGTCTGCAGGCTACCATGGTACATTTCAATCCTTGGCAGTGAAATCGGTTCACTATAACTCCACCATACTCTCTGTAGAAGAGAATGCCCCTGAACACATCTGTATGTCAATATTTGGTTACACTTACAGTAGGCTTGTGCCGATTGGCAATCCGATCGTATATTGACAATTAAAGGGAGGAACGATTGTTTTTTTCACTTGGCGATGCTACCAGAGGTTGTGGCGAATGCGCAGATGAGAGAGAGAGAGAGAGAGAGAGACGGTAGAGCTTACTGCGGCTATAATTAATTGATTAACAAGAACAAAGTACCATGAATTCAGACACTTCTGATCCTTCATGCAGTTAGGAGAGTAACTTGTGGCTCTACCATATTGGACACACAACACGATGTCTGCTACCAGTTTTGCGTGGAAATACTTCATAATCCCTCAAAATATTAAATGATGAGTATATAAGTGTGCGCCGCGCTGTGTAAAGGAGGGATCAAACGCACCGAACTGAGGTTCAATGAGAACTTTGGTGACACATTCAAATCTCAGACTAAACACCAAGTGAAAGCTCAAATTAGCGTTGGGCGATTAGACAATCCGTCGTCAATTGCTTTTTTGGATGATTTTTAGGGCGATGTTTGTCATTTTATTTTGCTAATGTAAGAGTCTGCAGAGTGACAGCCTCTGCTCCGCAC
>JAJHUR010073266.1:0-20278 GCA_027495735.1 Lutjanus campechanus
TTAGATTGCACTATGGTGATGATGAATTCCATGTACGTGCAATATGTTGGTTGGTTGGCAGTCACAGATACAAAGAATAAAGTTTTGGTTTGCAGAATAAAGAGTATAAATTAAATGTAAAAAGGTAACAACAACACTGCTTCCCCCAAATTACAAAAAGACATATTTTCTCAGCCTTGGTGGCTTAGCTGTTTAGGGTGAGATATTAATATCTGAGATTTCTGCCACGACTTGAATGGAAAATAAGGTGAATCTGATTCATTTGTAAGAAATAGTAATCTGATGGTGCATGGCTGTCAAGATTCAGGTTTGACTTATAATGTGAAAAGATGACCTTAGTTTTCAAACAGGTGATGCTCATGGATGTGACACCAAAATTTGAAAGAGCATGTCTTGCTCTTCACTGTCAGTGTAGCAGTGTCTTTTTTGTGTAAGAACTCATGAGAAACATGCATGAAAATAATGTTCATGTAATGTAATTTCAATAAAATGAAATTCTCCTTTTGTTATATACAGCACACACCGTCAAAACGTTTTCATATGAATTACACTGCAATGAAAAAATAGTCTTTTAAAAGTAAATTCTCTTGATTGATAATAACAGATTTACAGACATTTTTCCTTATAAACACATTATACATGTTAGAACGTAGTTGCTCAAAAAATGTGAAAAGACTGAGAACTGTGAGGAACTGAATTCTGGAGTTAGACTGGTAGACTGTTGTTCACAATTTGTGTCTTCAGGATTTTTGGGGCGGACCTGAAATGTAGTTCAGTGACATGCTGGAGCCATGGTTCCCCAACACTGTATAAGCCCCACGAACCAACACATGGATGATGCCACAGGTCAGTTACGAACAGTCCAAATCAGCCCAGCAGCTCACTTCAGTTCCAACAACCAAACACAGAAGAAAAAATCATCCTGTCACCGCCCTCTGGCTCTGGTGGCTCAAACATGTCCGGACATGTCCAATAAAGCTGTTAGACAAATAGTCCATGTTTCAGGTAGTTTTCAGGTCGCAGTAGTGTTTGACACTGAGACACCAGAGCGGACACCCCCCAGCTTTTCAGAGACCTTATTTTATATACTAAGTGATTTTTTTAACCATTCAAATTTGTCTGGTTGGTTAATAACACGTTTCTGCAGTGTGACAAACTCACACGTTTATTGTTACTTTACAGTATCCTAAAGATTTTCAGAGTTACTCATCTGTTCCCTAGAAAAAGACAGCAGCATTGCTGTAATAATGAGGTTCTGGTTTCTTTGTGGAGTAACCACCCTTTATTAAAAGGATTTGTACGGATTAATTGTGCCGATAGGAAATCTTTTGTGGGCATATCCTACAAGCTGAGCAAAGCTCTGCCGTTCATCCCCATTGTCTGGGGAAGACCTTGGGCTTTGTCACCACTTTGAGAACAGACAGAACAGAACAGACCTGACTTTTCTGGTTAAAGATGTTTTTTTTTAGACATTTGTATGCCTTTCATTAATAATTGGTGAGTTTTATCTGACAGTTGTTCAGCAGGAGGAAATACTCACCTTGAGCTTTGTGCTGTTACTGTCTCTCAACTCGTCAATTCAGACACAAAGCAGCTTCCACATAAGGCTGTTAGATGGCTTTGATCTTTCAGTAAGATGTGCCAGCGCCTTCGTTTGCTCTTAGACATAAAAAACAATACATCATTTTCTCCTGTCAAGCAGACACGTTATTTGTTGCAGTGAAAATGTTTCCCTTAAGAGTGCAATTGTTTAATTAAAGGTGTTTTCTCATACCCGTTAGACGGGATGCTATCTTTGTGTGGAAGATGGAAGACAATAAGTGAAAGGAAGTCAGTAAAATGAAAGAGGACATGGATCTTTTCCTACCAAAGTCACAAAAGCCCTTTTGTGGGAAGTGAGACAAGAGATGTCTTTATGTCTGTGAGGGGGAAATGTTGCTGCTTTGAATGCAATCAGATTTTATAGTTATAAAAACATCTAGATATATGTAGATGTAGGTGCCTTTGGCCAGAAGCTTACAATCGTCAATCACCCAACATTGTGTTCAATACTGGGTACCAATTAAATTGATGCTCGGGGTGTTTGGCTCCCCGTTTGACAGCTTGGCTCACATTCAGCTTCATTTCTTTTCAGCAGCAACTTAATGTGTGTGTCCGGGCTTCTGGCTTTAATTAAAGTTTTCCTCCCTCCTGCCTGTTTGCTGTTAAAAATGTGTGATGTTGAAGGCACATCAAATTGATAATTGACTCACTGTCCATCTGCACAATGAGCCAAATCCCTAAATCAATCACGCGTATCAAACATTAATACGACTTTTCAGTCATCCTGCGGTTATCTAATTGCCACCCACAGACATAAATCGCTCTCTCTCTCTCTTTTGCTGTAATAATTTCAGGCATAAATTCATCTGCAGTGAGGTGTTTGCACCAGGTGGCTCAGGTAGAGAATGTGGCACATTGACATATGCTTCTTACAAAATTAGATCTTACAAAATTAAAAGTAGCAATTCCATAATGAAAAGAAAACACTCAACTAGAAGTACACATCTTGCTTTCAAAATTCTACTCAAATGAAAGTATAGTGCAAGATAGTATTATCACCAAAATGCACTGAAATATCAAAAGTAAAAGTACTCAAATGGCTACTGTACATGTATATTATTATAGAGTTTATTACACTTATTATTGCAGTTTTTGTCCTTCCCTTTGGCACATTTCTTTGAAAAAGTCTTAACGTTCTGTGTACTGTGAGTGCATTGTCACAACTCTATTGCATGTCTGCAAAAGGTAGAAGCCTACGCAAAACATTTCATTTTCAGTGTTCAAAACTGAGTCATCGAGTCAGTACAAATATATACAATATTTAAATAATAAAATAGAATAAAGTGAATTTAAAATTTAGACTCCAGCCCCCCCTGTGACCCTTCAAGGATAAGCAGTTAAGGACAATGAATGAATGAATTATTTATGTACCTGTACACATACACACTCTGATAGTACAGTATGTGCAGTGTCAGTGCAGTTTTCCATGGTTGAGGAGTCTCGCAGCCTGAGAGAAAGAGCGGCTCTTCAGCCTGGTGGTACAGCAGTGGATACTTTTCTATCTCTTGTCAGACAGCATCTGGGTAAACAGTCTGTAGCTACAGTGGGTATTGTTCTTTAGTCTCATCTAGGCTCTGTGCAGATAACATCACTGATGCCCACTGATGTTCTGGGTGGATTTAATGACCTGCTGCAGAGTCCTGGGGAGTGCACATCTAATGCCAGCACCTGTATTGCTTCCAGTCAGGATACGTTCTATTGCTCCTCTGTAGACATTAATGTTAACATGAACTTTGAAGGGTTTTTGTTTTCTGTTTGTGAAGAAGCCTAGTATCCAGTTGCAGAGCTTGGTGTTCGAACTCAGAATAGAGGTGAATGCTGAGCTGAAATCAACAAACAGCATTCTGATGCAGGTGTTGTTATTATCTAGGCGTATGAAGACTGACTGGAGGGTGGTGGAGATGTTGGATCTAATTCACACTGGTGAGGGTCCAGGCTGGTTGGGAAGTTGTCTTTGATTTATAACAGCTTGACTGAACACAGCTATATGAGGACATCTCAAACATCCATTAATTTACATTATTTGTCACCAATTGTAACTTCTCCTACAAAGGCGTTTACTATATTGTCATTCTGTTTGGACATCAGCCTCTATTTATGCACGCTCACAAGCAGAGCTATAGTTGCTATTTTAGTGTGTTCTTATGTTCTTGTGTTACTACTATTATGTTAGTTTCTCATCATATGTTTCAGTTACTTCAGATAAATGTAATATAAATTGTCCACTACAAGCCAACAAATTGTTTTGTCTTTCTTAATTTCTCACACTGCCAAATTGACATTTGTATATTTATTACATGAATATAAAGCAAAATGGACAGCTTTGCTATTCTTCCCTCACCGAGGGCCGGCTCAAGGGGACATTACGTGACCAGGCTTCAACCACAGGTGTTTTCTCTGTGTCCATTTGTTTTCTGTCTCTATCACAAACAGATTGTATCTCATTGTTTTAGCAGACGGCACAAAGTAGCCTGTGGAACACTGAGATTTGTCGCTGCATCTCAGCGGCTTGTTAATGGCAATTTGTCATAAGCTTCAAGGAGACAGCTTTTTTCTTTGAGAGGAAATTACTTTGTTTTTCTGTCATGATTTTAATGAGCACGCAGCAGCAGTCTCAGGTAGCAGCTGGAGGCAGAGGGATTACTGTGAAGCAAAGTATCATGGGACTAAAGCAACAAAAAAAGAATTAGCCTACCGATTACTGTAAGAAAATAATGTAAACAGTGTTTGTAAAGCAATTAGTCTGTCCCAAGCTTTTTGATCACGGTTCCCTTTTTCTCCACTATATCTGTTGTTGTCATGGTGACACTGTGACGCCCTACAGTAAACTGGGTGGATTTAGATAAAATAAGCTCTCTAATTGTTTATTTAAATTCATATTAGAACATTATTATTATTATTATTATTATTATTTTTATTATTATTATTATTATTATTATTATTATCATTATTTATGCTATAAGATGAGTGTTTGATGTATACTGTCAGCTATCTTACTGCAGTGATTAGATCTATACCATTTAGACCTTAAGAACAATAGAGGGAGCTATTGCCTAATGTGAGGCAAGTGTTTGTGTGTCTCTGTGCACACATCTGACTGTCTGTGTGCAGGTGCGTGTTACACACACAGTACCAGGGTATGAAGTATGTTAGCTGTCAGTTTTCCATATGTGAGCTTTAAATTTCCCTTGTCTCATTTACTTTAATTGGCTGGGTTTTTTTCTCCCCTTTTTTCTTTGATGAGTTTCTTAGCTGTGTGGCCTCTAAGACTCCAAGCATGTTATATCTCTCTCTTTCTGTGTGCGTGTGTGTCTCTCTCTCTATCTTCACATGCATTCAACCACATGCCGAGACAGATTAATGGTGAAAATCCACTGGAAGCCATGGCTTTTCATGAAGTGAACTAATTAGGCAATTAGCTGAACCTCATTAGAGTCAGTCGCAGACTTTGCAAAAGACAAGTTATTTTCATTGAAAAAGTGTTACATGAGTGTGATCTTGGGGTGCTTGCTGATTTGTGAAATCTATATGTCATCAAAATGTCAGAGGAATTTAAACCTGGCATGAATATAATCTCTGCATCTCTTATAGAAGAGCTCTCTGGTTGTTTTGCAGCTTTGAGCTCAGAACAAAGGTTGACAAGGAAGATTTCATGTTGGCATTTGATAAACCAATTTAATATTCCCTTCAGTCCTCGCTAGTATCTTGATTTGTAGAAATGTTTTGTATTAAATTTCACAGGCGAGCAATTTGCTTCTAATGGATATTGGACGCTTAGTGCACTCTAACTGTTCTGAAATTTTCAATCAAGTGGATGAAGCAGAGCTACGCAGCTATTCTAGTGTAATATCTTTGTATGTGCTGGGAGGGATCTGTTCAAGCTTTATCACTTTATTACAGAGTCTAACATCTGTGTGGCTGTGTGTATCTGGTTTCAAAGTGTGTGCTGACTGTGTGATGATTCATGAAAATAGACTCATTGGTACTGAGCTGTCAGGTCAGGGAGTCCATCTGATGTAAGATTACTTCTTGTCCACAGGGAGTCTATTTCAATTAATGTTTTACAAGATATCTGATGCTTTAAACTATAATGACTATTCAGATAGGAACTCAGTGATGCTTTGACTTGTTTCTATAAGCACCCTGGCAACTACTATTTTAACTACAGGCGCCGCTGGACAAATTCCTCTTGATTAGCTTTTGCAGAGATGTCCAAATCATGCAGGTGTATGGGCTAAAATTAGGCTTTATCTGGTTTAGTAGAGAACTCTGTATAGTAGGTGACTTGTTCCTTTTTAACAGGGGATATTGCCCAGTGGGAGGTTTGGGATAGCCCTAACCCCCATGAGTCTGGGGGGTATATTTTCAGCAACACAGGTGCTACTGAACCATCATAGAAATACTATAGGACTATTATAGGAATACGACAGCCAGCAGTGTGTCCACAGACTATATCATCTACAACGCAGTACACAATTGAGTATTTATAGTGCAGAGTGTAAAATATTTCAAATCCAAGACAAAACTGAAAGAAAAAAAGCACAATTACAAGTCCATCTGCTACTTCAGCACCACAGACAGCACATTGATTGATTAAGACACATCATAGTTAGGCTGCAGATATTTCAGAGTCATGGTTGGGGCCCAGATTCTAACTTCCACAAACATCAGTCAGAATGTTTGTGCAGAAGGATCAATGAGTCAGGCAGACTCGAGTTTCACAGCATTGAACACATTGTTCATTAGGATGGTTTTGTGAGTTTGTGAGACTTGAGTAGGTTCTTTTTCTTTTTCTTTCTTTTTTTTTTTGTGGTTTTAGTATGTCAGTCTCAGCTGCAGACATGTTCTTTAATCGCCACCATACACTGTCCTCATTATCAGTTTTAGCCCATCTGAGAGAGAACATGTCATATTTTCTATGCAGACTCCATGACTATCAGTAAAAACAACTATGTGTTAAAAGAAATGCTTTTGGTGAAGAAGCAGTGATCCATACTGGATGATAAAGATTGACAATTACTGCTTCACTGCTCTTGATTCTGCTATGTACAGAAGAGTAAGCACTCCAGGAGTGTGGACAGCAGCTGTCAGGTTGCCATGTATCAGCTGATGTTTAGTCATCATAGAGTGCTGGAAATGATTCTGCTCATTTTCATTTTGTGGTTGGTATTAGAGAGCTCAGACACAAACCACTGAACCACATGAAACATATATTAATGTACACTAATTGCTCTGAATTTAAGCCTCATCCTCTTTCTGTGTCATCATTTTCTCACTGCAAAAATACAGAGGTTGCTTTATGTTGCGAGTATCATGCCATGATGTATGGCATACATCTAATAGATATGTCCTTTGTCAACAGAGGGAAACTATCCGTGTTCCCCTTAGCGGCAAATGCTTCTTTGCAGTGTGATGACCCATGAAACACTATAATAACCAGGCCTTCAGTGGAGTGTGGACTGCAAGAAAAAATTTTAATCTGCACCAGAGAAAGATGTCATAGCTGACCTTGGAGCAGTCTTTATATTACTCTTTTATAGTCTGCAAGGAGGTCATCCTGAATAGTAAAGATTTTATCTGATGTGCATATAGTGTGTGAATTTTGGTGGAAATTATCTATATGTATCCTGGATGAACCCTCAAATTATGTTACAACCCCCATAAAAGTTTGTTATCCAAAAGCAGTTGAACATAATTGGACAAGTCAAGGGGCTGCAAAGACATGTTCGATTTTTTTGAAACACACAAGAAAGTAACCATAAATCAAGCCAAATCAGAATTCACCCAAACAATTAAATATCAAACTGATGGGCCTCCCAAAATGAACAAAAGAGAGGAAGCCACCCCTGGTCAGCTTACAAAGGGCTGGAGGATCAGGGTTCTTCCCTTGACTCCAAACCAATAGTCAACTAAACTCTAACAAACAGAAACATAGCTGCGAAAAAATGACCACTGATCTCATGATGAATTAAAGAGATAAGAAAAGAACAGAAAGCTACAGTGTATCAAGTTATAGCCATTGCTGCTGCTGCTCAGCTGGATGGTGGAGGAGAGTGAACTTAAGTCCCTGCCCCCTGTTTATTGGTTCTTTCAATCACCCAGAACAGCCACACCTTGAGATAAAGAAACACAGGACACTGATACTGTGACTTAAAGATCCTATACTGACCAGCAGCACGTCATATTCCTCATGATCAGGAAGTCATAATATCTAACATCCGATTTTTTTGTGACATTCTAAATTGGACAACTGGACATAAAAATGTTAGCCAATGGTTAATTTAATGGTTAAATTCCGTAAGTAAGCCAATGTAAACCTCACAAGCACAAATTGTACTATTATGGCTTTCTTAGAGTATAACAGAACAGGAACAGTTTGTTCATTTCTCTTTTTTCTGTCATTTCATTTGAAAGATGTCCTGCAAAAAAACACTTTGGATATACTTTGGATAAAAGCGCCATATGCAGTCCATTTAACATTTGTTCATTCAGAGAATGAATGTACTGGCAGTAATAGTACCCACTTCCTCAGGCCGTGTGTCTCCATTGGTTTGCTCCAATCAATGGGCAGCTGAGGTTCTTTAATCTTGATGTTATGTGCAAGAAAAAGAGAGAAAGAGAGAGAGTGAAAAGTTCTCAGGCAACTTTGCAACTTGTGCATCTGTCCCATCTCTCCAATTAGAGTCTGACTGTATCTTGTCATCACACCCCTGAGATCCTGCCGTAAAATGATTTTAAAGTCACCAGAGCGTTTCCTGTAACAAATCACCATATGGTGCAGATTGATGTTCTGTTTCTACAAAGAGGTGAAATCACATCAAGCAGTCTGACGTTTGTTGGTGCAACTCTTTTCCAGGCTGTCACTCTCTGACAGTAAATCCCACAGGAACCCTGTAACGGTTATATACATGGCACACAAACACATGTACATGCACACACTGACTGATGTGTTTGACATCAATTGTGAAAATCAGATGGATTTTAACATAATGGTAGGAATATTTAATGAGTCAATCACTCGCTGGAGTTTTCTCCCTTTGAACAGTAGTTCCTCTTTTTTATTTCAACCTAAAGTGTGAAAAGGATGAAAATGTAAATAACCTTGGTTATTGTTAGTGTTGGGTAGCATTACTCTTAAAAGTAACTAATTATATTACAAGATTACTGTAATTAAAAAGTAACTTGTTATGTTATAGTGTTACCTTGTGGGAAAAGTAACTCGTTAGGGTACTTCTGTGATACCAAAAATGAAAAAAAGTTGGTTGCAGTATATTGTCCTGATGATCTGACAGCATACTCGACAGATGCATATTACACAGTTGCATATATCAAACCTATAAAACACAGGCTCGTACAGCATAAAGTACAGCATGTACCAGCATGCAACTAATGGCCCATGTAGACTCACCCAAATAAGTTCTCTTTTACGCAGCAGTTTTGCAAAATATGTGTCAGATAGTTGGTTCATCTGACAAGACTTCCAAAGCTTAAAAGCCTCTCCCCAGGTACACTGGATGATGCTGGAGTATTGACTCAGAGAAATATTTGATCTTTGAGAATTTGTTTAATACATCGAGATCCAACATGAGATTTGTGTTTTTGTGTTTTCAGTGAGAATGTAGGCTGTCTGTCTCTGTCCCAAAATCTCTTCCGGTGACAGGCGCAGGAAAAAAAAAACATACCTAACCTGTACAAAACTGTACTAACCCTGTGAGCTAACATCGTGCTCAAAATGGAAATGTGAGTGCTGTGACTTTAGCACACAATAACCCTAAACCTGTATGTGGTATATGTGCCCTTCTTTATTGCCTATGGTCTTCAGAGAGTAAATGTACACCAATGTTCTTAATATAAAATGGAAATTATGATACAGTGAAGACTAACTATTTAAATGCGGAGGCTAGATAGTTACAAACATAGTGCTAGGGTGCAGAGGAGGAGGCTGACTTGGTTGGTTGTAATTTTACCAACTGAAGAAATAAACCACATTAATTTATCTGACATTTATTGCAGGCAGTTCTGGAGCTTTGCAGCTTCAGTTATCAAAAAATGTAAACATGTCGATTTATGGATTGCAGAAAAACATCCAAACAGAGTTAGTTGAAGGGTAAAGAAAACACATCAGCATGCTGCCCAGCTTCTAGCAGTGCTAGCTGACACTGACCAGAGGGAGGCAGCAGCTTGACCCTTCATAACGCCCAGCATCTCACGGCTCCCCACTACCTGCCTGAGGACATGGCAAAGAAAAGCTGGAGCTGATACCTGAAGGCTGGCTGTGAAATGACCTGAGCTGCCAGTTGTTTTTACATACACACACATACACACACACACCAAACCAAAAAAATACCCCTCATCCTTTGTTGTGAGCAGTGCCAAGTCAGCTAGAAACTCACTGTTCTGCAGTGAAACAACAAAAACGCTACAGATGGATGAGCACATCAGTAACGCCTGTGACAAATACAAACACCATTTTATTTTTTGGTATAAAGAAAATGACACTTCCTACACTTGGAAATGTTAAAACTGTACATATATATAATACAAATCATGTCAAATCTGTTATAATAGTCAAAGATTTCTGTTTATAATGTGTGTAACTGTAAAATAGGTACTATATTGAGAGCTCCTACTTATTTGGAAGTTTGCATAAGGATGTTCTTGTTGTATCTTGAAGAATTTTATGTGCCATATCTTTATTTATAGCCATTTTGTTGCTACTATAATGACCCAGCATCCCCCTCAGGAATGAAAACTCTTCTGATGTGGAGCACAAAGACACACAGGGAGAGATATTTTTAGAGGTTAGAGGCAGTCACCACAGGTTGAAATGCTGTTGAATGAATGAATCAACCTCAGAGAAGTGATTGACTATTGCTGTGGCCTATAGCTTGTATAGATCCAAGAGGTTCTAAAAGAGACATCTAAATACATTATAGAATATACAAGTATGGGTGAGATTAATGATTTAGGATTCAAAGCCTTTTGAATCACCTCTGGGTATTTATATGCTGTTAAAGGATAAACATGTATTGGAATACAAGTTATTATTATGATCTATGTGGCTGATTTCAATTACTATGTTCCTGTCACCCACTGCAGAAATAAAAAAGAGAGAATAACCCATAATACAGATAAACAGTTCCACTAATTGGCAGCTACAACAATCTTAATCTTGAGCTAAAGGTTATCCTTGTCGTCTTGCAAGTGATATGTGAAAGTTGGCTGAGTAAAGTGTATGTCACAGTAATGGTGTTTGTTTATGGGCATTTATTGCCAAAGCCGTTAAGTTGTACTAAGCAAGAGGGCCGTAAGCTGCAGGTGGATACTCCATAAAAGAGATAAAGATAATGTATTTTGTAATGGCTTTCATGATGAAAAGACACAACTATTTTTTACTATTTGTTATTTCTACTATTTTTACTATTTGTTTCTTCTCTGCCGTTCTCTTCTTGTTATATCTGTTGAAACACAGATTCAGGAGGAGTCAGGGAAGTTTGACCATCCAGTCTACATGTGTTTTGTGGACTTGGTGAAGGCATACCATTGTCCTCATGGGGTACTGGTGCCATTGAAGCCATCTGGTGGTTTGCAGCTGACTGTGAAGTGGCTGTGATGAGAGTCAGCAACTCCAAGAAAACCATGAAAAATGCATTGCTATCTCCAGGTGTGGAGTGCAGTTGCGAGGGTAAAATGAAGCGTGAGATCAGCTGGTGGATTGGTCATGAGGTTTGGGAAGTGAGCGAAAGAATGAGATCCAGGATACAAGCTGTTGAAATGAGTTTCTGTCCTTGAGTGGCCTTAGAGACACGGTAAGGAGCTCCGACATCCAAGGGGAGCTCGGAGAAGTAGGCATCTGATTAGGATGCCTACCTTTGGAGGTTTTCCTGGCATGTCCTACTGGGAGAAGGCCCCCAGGTAGACCCAGAACTCACTGAAAGGATTAAATATCTCATCTGGCCTGAAAATGCCTCGACATCCCCCAGGAGGAGCTAGAAAGTGTTGCTGGAATAGCCTGCTTAGCCTTCTGCCACCGCAACCCAACCCCGGGTGAGCAGAAGAAAATCTAGCAGACCCTCCCTTCACTTTATCCAGCAACTACAGTGTTTATTAATGGACAAACTGTACATTTACTGCCACTAGACAACTTCACTGCTAAACTTTAATTCCACTGCTCTGATCGCCAACACATGTTCCGAGCGCAGCCATAAGCACTCTCTTTTTTTCTTTTTCTCTTGCTCTACCACACTCACTACACAAACAATCATATGCATTACGGAAAAATAGATTAGGAATAGTCACACACATCAAAGGAAAACAGCACACCGCACAGAAAGGTTGGCTGTTCATTTGCTGCTGGGCGCCTTGAATTGTGAAGATGGATCCTCTTCTGTTCTCTTCTGTTCTGTTCTCTTCTGTTCTGTTCTCTTCTCTTCTCCTCTTCTCTTCTCTTCTCTTCTCTTCTCTTCTCTTCTCTTCTCTTCTCTTCTCTGTGAAGTATACCAGCTCCCTCTGTTGGCCATTCTGTGTCATTACAAAGCTGCAGGGCAGACTGAGTTTATTGTACATGACTTCTTACATGTGAACAGTAGCTGCATTTCATTCCAGCATGCTGCCAATATTGCCATTGCATACTAAGACATGTGAATTTGACATCTAAAAATTATTTTAACATATCTGAGCTTTATGTCACACTGAGATTCACTCTTGAATACCAAGTAGCATTTTGTTCATTACACTACAGCTTTCTGTCTGAGTGGCAAATAACAACAGGAAACAGCAAATTTGTGAATAAGGATGTAGATAGGGTGATATAATACTTTGTAACTAATAGTATGAATGTTTGCAACTGGTTCAACATGCATCAATAAGACATTTTTCTGCACATTTTCTGCACATTTACTGTATCTCTGAATCAATATAGGTATGTAAAATGTGTGTTTTTAATCACATAGGGATTAATTAAGTTAGTGCAAGGACAGGGCTGCTCACTATCATGCTCAGTCAGGTGAGAGGAGACGAACAGGACAAGCGAACGGATGGACAGTGAAAAAAGAGGAAAAGCCGGACCATCTATTTATCTATCGTCCCTCCTTCCCTCTTTCTGTGTTCATATGGGAGAACAGAGAAATGTGAGCTTTCTATTAGAAGGCGAGGGTGGGGAGATGGGAGAGGAAGGGCGGGAGGGAGGGAGAGTTAGAAGGAGGTGGACAAACACACAATACGGTGAGACGAGAGGAGAGGGGGAAAGTGAGACAGAGAGGAGAAGAGAGGACAGGAAACAGAGAGGAGATCCAGATGATAGGAAAAGTGAGTAGAAGATAGATAGATAGATAGATAGATAGATAGATAGATAGATAGATAGATAGATAGATAGATAGATAGATAGATAGGTGTGTCCTTTTTTGTTTGACTTTTCATTCATATAAGAGGCAAGAGAGGCTGGGAGGAGCAGCACTCCCTCTCCGACACACACACACTCATCTCTCCGACACACACGTGCATTTACAAACACCAACACACACATCTTTTTTCTGCGGAGAGGAACCGGACTTGCTCCCCTGTGACTCCCAAGGAAAAGAGGGGCAGTGGCTGATTTTACAGCTCTCACACACTCTCTCTTTGTGGTTCTGTCATCACAAACCCCCAGATAAAAGCATGTGTTTCAGAGTGGACTAGCGACAGAGGGATGCATCATGAAGGTGAGCTCTTCTTACTATGAATTTGTTTTGTTTTTTAATGTATGTGAGTGTGTGTGTGTGTGTGTGTGTGTGTGTGTGTGTGTGTGTGTGTGCAGTGTTACTAGGCTCTCAGCCAGATGCATGTTTAATGACTTGGTTTCACTGATCTTTTTCTGTCCTGCTGTCAATACTTTGACAATCTGACTATCTGTCTGTTTATCCATCTGTTTATCTGTTTATCTTCTTACCTAGTTGTCTTGAACTGAGAATAATGTTGTGCTCTCGACCTGTGTGCTGTAGATGAGAGTGATAATGTTTCTCTCTGGAAGTGTCAGGTGTTCTAACTGTTCTTTGGCTGCAAGTGCTTCACACCCAAGTGGCTTTTTAACAGTGAGTGTGTTTGTGTGTGTGTGTGTGTGTGTGTGTGTGTGTGTGTGTGTGTGTGTGTGTGTGTGTGTGGAGAAAGAGTGTTGAATGTCATGTTAAGATTTGAGGACAGTTGTGCTGGGGATGTTCTTGCATATTGTACCGTGTTTCTAAATCCGAATGAGATGAACGTTACACTGATTTTTTTTTTATGGGAAGTAGCTCAAATCTATCTTCATGTGTGTGAGTCCATGCATGCCCACAGCACTGTGCATACTTAAATATACATAAATCTAGAAGAAGGTGCTGATATTGATTGTTGGACACCTGACAAACATGTCCACAGGGTAAAATTGTGTGAGACCAACCTTGTAGCAACGATGTGTCAGTGCAGCATCACAACTGCTTTAATACTTTGGGAGCCTTGAAGTGCCTCTCTGATGCTGGACAGAGCCAGCAAGACTTTTGATGACAGATCCTTTTTTTTCTTTCTGTTTACGGCTTTATTGGGCACTGAAGGGGGGAAGAAGAAGATTTGATCATATAAAAAGCCAATAATTAGTTTATAAAACGTAATTAGGAGTAGACAGATGGTGCTTCTGAATGATCATAGAAATATTATGGGAATACAGGCAGCAGTGTGTCTATAGAGTATATAGGCTACAATATAGTATGAAATTGAGTTTTTATACTGTATAGTTTGATTAATATTGTAGATCAAACGCGAAACTAACAGAAGGGATTGACAGAAAAACGCACACTTACAAATACGTCTGCTACTTCAGCACCACAGACAGCACCATGGATTTATCAATACGCAGCACTGTTAGGCTGCTGATATATCAGAGCCATGGTCAGGGCCATAGATTTTAACTTACACAAACCTCAGTCAGATAAAGGATCAATAAGTCAGGCAGACTAGACTAACATGTTCAGTTAAACAGCTCCTCTGCCCCTGCACTCTCTCTGCTACTGGGGGATGGAAAGGGGAGATAGCAGGTGAACAGGGGGGATGGCAACCCCCTTAAATCGCCTACTAGAGCTAGAAAGATAAACCGACCGATATTAGCTTTTGGAAAATATAGTATAATTGTGAAAATAATAGTAGTAAAAAAGTAGTAGTAAAATGTAGAGACAGGGTTATGATTTGGGGTATATGTTGCCTAATAATTAACAAGAAATTGCTGTACAGAAATGCCAGAATATGCCGTAGGTAATTTAGAAATATAGTGTTTGAGTGTCCACTAGAAGTTAATACTAGAGAAGTAAATACTACATAATAACACAATTCCTTAGAAAGTGAAATATCTCTTTAACTGAACACGGGAGTTCTGATTTCGTAGCACACTTCATCAAACACAAATCAAATCACAGAATGCTGGAGGAGGACAACCAGACCTCCCTGTTTCACCTCACTGTGAACTGACCAGCTCTCATTGGCTGAATAAATCACTGATGTGATCAGTGCATGATACAGCACTCAGACCCATGCAGATATCAGGCACAAAGTATTATTTCACTGTAATTTTATCCACTGTGTGTCATAATATAATCTTGGACAACTATAACTCAAGACTTATACAGCTAGGTTTTCCCTTTACGATCACTCCTCCTTTCCCTCAGTCTCCTTCTCTGATTCCTCCTCTTCATCTCTGTCTCTCTCTGTCTCCTGATCCCATCAGTCTTCCCCCCCAGAAAGAGATGCTCAGCCAAAATGTGCTGGCCAAGTCTGACTTACTACACCCAGACTGTCTATCTGTGAGGAGGGTGGGGGCAAGGGTGGTGGTATAGGGATCGGGATAGAGAACGATGAAAAAAAAAAAGAGAAGGAAAGAGAGGGGTGGGAGGGAGGACACTGTGAAAAAGAGAATTAGGGAAAAAGGATTGCAAAGATGGAAGGTGGCATGGCGGAGAAAAGAGAGAGTTTTCCGTAATTCTGCTCACAGACACCATCAATATGCAAGGTCCACACGCACTCCCACATCAGTGCACACACACACACACACACACACACACACACACACACACACACACCACAGGCATGCAAGCGCACACACACAAACAGACCCTGAAGCCATCAGACCATGCTGCTAAGCGCCAGCAGACAGCAGAGCCCAAAACACCTGAAATGGTATCTATGGCAACCAAACTCCTGGCTCCTGCAAAAACAATGGGACAGATACAGACTCGGTGCATTCAGCATGCGTGATATTTCTTCAAAGACGGGTCATTCCAGCCAGACCTCGCTTCTTGAAGAGGCGTGTTTACATTGAAGGTTAAAGTTTGGATTAGCTGAAGTTCAGGGTTAAAGCTACCTGACTCAGAGCATGTTGTCTGCAGAGACTGTCATATTATTACTTCTTTCCTTCTTCTCCCTCCCTCCCTAGCATCATCTGTTGCTCAATGAGAAACATCAAATGGTGAATCAAACTGCACTGAGGAACAAGTTATTCTTTTCTGGTGTCTTCATGTCTCCATGTGGCAATTTAAGCACTTAATTTTTATGTATAGAAGCAACAAAGCCCCCCCCCCCCGCCCCAACAATTACTGTGATTCTAGTACAAAGCCATAATATTCCAGTGAAAGACTCATCCCTGAAATCATGAGTGTCTTTTTATTTTAATGCAGAGCCAGATTTGTATGCAAATCAATCTGCTTTTAACATTTTCTCTTACTACAGTAACGTAACAAATTTGAAGGAGTGTGCGTGTTTGAAGAAGCATGTGCTCATTAGTATTGTTGCATTTAATTTAATTGAATGCTGTTTCTTGTCTACACTCAATTAAAATAGAAATCTAAAACTTTTGTTTTCCCATTTTCATGAGTTAAAGTAAACAATCTAAGACTATACACATTAAAGGTTCTTTCTCTCAAATTTTGTTCTAAAATGTGCAGGTTTATTTTAAAATAAGACATTAATTCAGCACTGAACTATGGCTATTTCACAGAGGGTTACAGATACCTTTTTTCCCAGGAGGGCAAAGTCTGTGCCTCTGATTGGCTAGTTCTCATTTCCTTTGTTGGTTGAGTTGGTTAAGTTAGGAGTGATTGGTTAGGGTTATGGTAAGAATATTAGGGTAAATCAATCGGAGGCAGAATGGGGCTCCTGGGGAAAAATGGTATACTAGAAACAGCCTTAGTACAATGCATAATAAATCTCTTTTTCAAGATAAAACTTCACATTTTAGAGTGTTTTTTTATTGTGACCAGTCTGAGGCACACCTGTGCAATAATCATGCTGTTTAATCAGCATCTCTATGTGCCACATGTGTCAGGTGGATGGATTATGTCTGCAAATGAGAAGTGCTCACTGACACAGTCTTGAATTTTTTTATTTCTACTCATGTAAAATGGGAGCAAAAACAAAAGAGTTGTTTATATTTTTGTTGAGTATACAATGGGGTGATGTAAACGTTTATTCCTGCACTGTAGGTGTGAAGTATGCTTACCTGTTATGCCTGTGAATAACTCGCTTTTCAAAATGCATTATGCAAATGTAGAAATATTTCTTCAATCTGCCCTGCAGACTGATTCTCATACGATATCTTCCTGATCCTGTCACCTAAGGACAGTGCTCAGACAGCTACCTGTATGCTGAGTGTGTCAGAAACTTGGCTGGCTCTCAGTGCTGCTGCACAGTGTAAGAATGTCTCACATTATCACATAAGCTCTGCACAAAAGGGGAAAATTTTGAAAAAATGCAAATGCATTAAGCAGTCAGTTCCTATACAGAACAGTGGTTTGAGCTGTCTTGGCTGTCACTGTTTAAAGTTTGGTACTCTGTCAAATTAGCACTTGTCAGTATGATGCATGATTTATTTGTTCTGTAGCCAGATGCAAGCTATTGACAAGCTTTGCAAAGGAATGATATAAAACCCTTGGACCGAATTGAACTCTAATCTTCACTTGAATGCGCATTGAAATGAATCTTTGGTACATGCTTTTGTGACATTTTTTTTCCACATCTCTTTTCACCACTTGTACAATACAGCACAGCTTACTTCAACCATTAGAAGCTAAATAGGACAAGAAATAGAAAATTATGAAGAAAAATATTGGTATTTTTACAAGATCCTGGATTGACAATGTTTTGGATGACCACAGACAATTTTAATTAATTGACCATTTTCACAGCAGATATTTTGAAAAATGCGGGAGGAACTAATAACATTAATGCCATGTTTACACCCAAAGTACCCAGGAACCTCTTTTCAAGGAACTAAAACTTTCCATCTGTCCACTTGTTTCCAAGTGTCTTTCCACAAAGAGATTAGCAAATTAGCTGATGTATGAAAAAGTGTCATGTCAATTTTGCATGTGACTATACGTCAACAATAAGTACATATAAAGCAACAGACAGGCATCACTGGCGTTAGCTGATGTGACAGTCGTCCTAACTTGTATCAAAGCATTACCGTCCAGTGTCAATTGGTATGGACATTTTAGTGTTTTCACTTACTTTTTGGGACTCAGGACACCCATCTTAAAACCAGAACAGTCCTGGACAAACCAGGATGTCTGGTCACCATATGAAGTAACTAAAATGTCATTGGTCAGTGGTGAGCAACAAGAATTCATGATTCATCATGCATTACAGTAATTCATGTATTAACTCATCAGGAGTCACAACCATTCCTGAAGTGAATGACTAAAAGGACAGCCTGTGTGTGTGTGTGTGTGTGTGTGTGTGTGTGTGTGTTGTCTGTATGTCTGGTTTGATGGCCCATGCCATGAGCCACCAGCCGCCTTGACATATTTCTGGAACCAGCTGCTCCGCTCTCTTTTCTACTTATTGGAAACACTCTCTCACACACACGCACACACATTTCCTGAAGCCACTGATTCTACACTGGACAGACACATTATCTATCATCCCATGCTAACAAGGGTTTAACCAGGCAAAACAAATGACACCTCTCAGAACATTACAAGATCTTCGCAGAGAACACAGTCTGATTTAACAAAGCATTAATTATGGATGGACCTTTATTACATCAGATGCGTAGGAGATGAGAGTAGAAGATGCTGACTCTTTTTCGGTCAGTGCTCATCAGATATTCACTCTTTATACTTTATTTGATTAAATGACTTGATTAATTACTTTTTACAGAGGGTAATATTTTATAATTTCTACTCCACACACATTTTATAAATGAGTATATTGATATGGATCAACTTGATCGTTTTGAGAGAAGGGTGAGGCAGATTGAATTTTACTACAGTAATAATACATCAGTATAATTTTTCAGTTTTATAGCTGTTGCTGTGTGACAGATGGCATTGTTGTGAAGCCAGTGGTATACATTTTTCACAGCCGTAAACCCAGCACCAGCCTCTGATGTGCATGTCTGTCCTTGGTATTCAGCGTGGCATTCATGTCGCTGACAGTTCAGTGTTTTGTACAACAAAAGTGCGAGAGCTCATCTATTTCTTGGCTGCGACAGCTTCACTCTGCATCAATTTTCATTAGGTTGCTGTCACTGTGCAATTAACTACAGCTACAATCATTTCACTTCAATTAACTGATGGAGACGCACCATGCAGGGAGGGTATCAATTTGTCCAAAAAAACACGTGCTGTTATCTTGAAAAAAATTCACATGAACAGTGGCTTTGCAGACAGAAAATTCATCAACAATCATTCTTTTCCACAGCAGACACTTTGATGTGTAAGAGATCGCCTCCTAATGTGATCCCAGTGTAAAAATGGAGGACAAAATGTACAGTCATTGTTCTGTAAAACGTATCTGAAGCTAATATGAGGCTTCAGTAGTCTGAGTTAGACAAATCAAGGTAGTATTGATAAACTATTGACAAAGTTAGTCTTTTAACTGTCATTTGGACATGAAATGGTAGGTAAATGCAGGTGTTATCAATGATACCTATTATGGTTCCATTCCATTCAGGTCAAACAGAGTCAGGGTGCTGCTATGTAGGCTCACTGGAAAGGCTCTTCTACATAGATTGAACCGGACATTAATTAGTACCATTGGTAACACCTGTGTTTAACCTACAATTTATTAGTAAAATATGTGAAGGAAAAGGTCTTCATCTTTCTCATTTAAATAGCTGAAGCTTCATACTAACTTTGGAGGAAAACACAAATTTGTGTCTTTACTTGGAGTATCTGTACCTTTTTTTGCATCCAGATTATGTAATCCCATTATATTTAATCTGTTACTTCCCAAACCTACTTGACTTGAAAAAATGTGAACCTATCCTTTAATGTTATTATTTACACCTGTGTTTTTTCCTGCTATGACAAGTTTAAATGACTGCAGTGACAAAGTGTACAGCAGGCCTATTTCATTTGTTCCTCATATTACATGTTGCAAGAGGTTTATTTGAAGTATATACTGTAGCACATTTGATGCACAAGGGCAATTCAAAGTGCTTTATAAATCAAATGTAACACGTGCCTCTTTACAGATAAAAAAACACAAATTAGGGGCGGAGGTTTAGCTCAGTTGGTAGAGCGTCCGCCCCATGTACTGAGGCTGATAGTCCTCTGCAGCGGCCGCTGGTTTGAATCCCGCCTGTGGCCCATTTGCTGCGTGTCATTCCCTCTCTCTCTCCCCCCTTTCCTGTCACATCTTCAGCTGTCCTATATAATAAAGGCAAAAGCCCAAAAAA